>NDGM010337608.1:0-16309 GCA_002564305.1 Octomys mimax | reverse complement strand
GCCATCACAATGCAATGGTGTCTTGCTGCAGGAGTCGGAGCAGGAGGTGATGCTTACCTCCTATCCCAGGCTTCTTGGGGGCTCTTGACTCAGGACACCCAGGTGAGCACAGATGCCACGCCCTAAAGGGTAGGATGGGGCTGGCTTAGGGAGCAGGATGTGTGGTATTGTGTCCAGCAGGGCAGATGATGGACTTGAGGGTATTCAAGCCAGAGCCACCATTCAGAAGACAGAGCCGATGTGCTGGGGGGCTCGGAGGATAGTGAGTCAGGCCTTGGGGCTGCGCCAGCTCCTTTTGTTCACCTCTGGTCCTTTCTGCAGCTGCTTCTTTCTCTGAGGCTGGAATTCCTTTGTTTCCCTGGTCCACAGGGTGGGTGCCAGAGGCTCTTCTGCTGTTTCGGAGCCCCAGGGCCCTGTGCGGTCTGGGTTCTCCATCTCTCCCCCTCTTTCCACCTCTGTCTCTATTTTCTCATGGTCCGTGGGAAAGGGACCCTGATTGATCCAATGGGAATGGGGTGTCAGGGCACAGAGGCAGCTTCTGAGGTGTAGGGAATCCATGTGAACTTCTGCCTGGGCTCACCCCAAGCTCATAATAGCCCAGCCAGCCCTCAGACACTCTGAAGAAGGCTCAGAAGTAGAGCTTGTGGCTAGGCCTTGAAGATCTGTCCTGTCCCTAAAGGCTGCAGCTTCTGTCCTTCCAGTCCTGTCTTAGGGCTTGTTTTCTGATTGCTAGGCTCCTTCCTGGGACCAGGAGACATTTGGGCTGGTGGAGCACTGGTGCTCTGAGCCCTGAGGTAGGGGTGTGGGCCGCCCTGGCTGCTGCCTCTATGACTCCTATGCTCTGGACTCTCCAATGTAGGGGCTGTAATGCTAGCTATCAAGAGTGGGCTTGAAATTGGAATTTTCTGGGTCTCCAGGTCCCTTGTCGCAGCATCTGATGCTCATTAAATCTCAGGCAGCCAAATTGGCTCGGTGGATGCTGACTGTGCAACCTGAGGGAGGTGGTGGCCGCCAGCTGGACTCTGCTTGGGGAGGGGCTGACAGGACACTGGACAGAGGCACTGGCACCAGGCTCTGGCATGGTCTCACCCTGTGGGCCCCAGTCTGTACCCCGCTGTCTCCGTCTCCGTCTGGCATGCACAGAACCCCAGGAATGGGCATCTTGGCTCTGGTCCCTCCGCAGCTCCTTAGCTGTGTGACCGTGGGCAACACTGGCTGTCTGGGCTTCCATTTCTGTTGCTTTCTGGGTCACACAGAAAGGCTCTCAAGCCTTCGAAGGCTACATAGAGGCATCTCTAGGTAGCTGTGCAGGTACTGGACCAGTCACTGAAGGAGTTCTAGAATCTGAAGTGTACAGATCCCGCAGCCTGTGGATGGAAATGCAGCCACCATGCTGCGGGGCCTGACGGTAAGAACTGCAAAATTTCTCTGCTTTCTGTGGGCGTCCTACTCCCCCTGTTGTCTGTCCTGCTTATGAGGGGTGCTTGCTGTGGGCAGCTCTTGGATCCCCTCCTGTTCCTTCAACTATATCCTCCTCAGAATCCCCTGCTCACTGTACTTTGAAGGTGGCAGCTGGGCACTGTCACTGCTGCTGGCCTCAGCGAGCCTATCACTTCTCTGGTGGCAGCTGACCCTGGGTCTGCCAACCTCCTGCCACAGGCCACAGAGCTGACGTGCAGAGGCCACCTCTCCTTCTCTTGTTTCATGTTGGCCACAGGTATAAAGCAGCCCAGGCCAGGGCCCAACGTCTCCCATAGTCCTTCTGAAAGCAGCTGCTTCCCCTGGTGGGCCTGAACTCTCTTCAGCTGGGGTGAAGTACACCATCAGAGCCTTCTCACCCTGTCCCTTGATTATGCTAATCTCAAACCTCATTCCTGCTTAAGAAAGCACCTGCAGCTCCCAGCCTATCCGCTCATGGCAGGGGAGGGGGAGGCAGGCACCTGAGCTGCTCCACCATGGGTGCTGGAGATCCTGCCCCCACCCTGCCGGCGTACCACCTGCTTCTTCATTTGGCTGTTTATGTCGGCCAAAATTAACCAACATTTACTGAGTACTTATTGTATAGCCAGCATGGGAGATATTGCTCTTTTCTTTAAAAAAGAAAAAAAAAAAACCCACTTTTCTGCTGTCTGATTTTTTTCATCCAGATTTTTCAGCCTTCTGGAAGGGATGCCTTGAATTATTCAGCCTGCAGTACAGATCTCTGGAGAACACAGGCTTGCGGCTACTTTAATCACTGGAAAGGTTCGGAGTCAGTTATAATCAAGCTGGAGTCAACGTGGAAGTGCTCATCTCTGGCTTGAAAACAAGATGAAAAGGAAGCCCAGGGAGATAAAATTGGAGGGGAGAGATGGAGGTCAGTTTCCAGGTCCTCTTAGGTCTTCTTGTATTTCTGGAGGGGGTGCAGCCCTCGTATCCCAGCTCCTGGGGTCTCTGCTTTCAGCAAGCTCATACCTGTGTCTCTCTCAGCTTTTCTAATGTCAGGTGGAGACAGTTGCCGTTCTCTGCCTTTGCGGGTACGAAGTGGGCCAGGAAGAGACTTCTTCCTGCTGGAGGCTCGGGGGAAGCTGTTATCTCTTCAAGAGTGTGTGAGTGGACAGGGAAGAGGATGGAGATGAGGTGGGGCGGGAGGTCTTGCTACCTGGAGCTAGCCTGAGGATGGGTACATCAGGGAGCAGCTGGGCATAAAGTGGGGCATGAAGGCAGGTGGGAGGGTGCCGGGATAGAGAGCAGCCAAGGCAGGTGAGAGCTGACGCACCTGCTTGGCCTCAGGGAAGGTGCCCCGTAGCTGACAAGCTGGGTCACTTCTGGCCTCAGTTTCTGTGCATGGGGTCAGAACAGGGGTCGTGGTCTGGAGGCACGGGCTAAAGCCTGCAGAGCCCTCAGGTGGTGTAAGGAGTGGGGTGGACACGCCACACACTGCTCTGATTGCTCTGCGAGTTGCTGTGTCCTCCTGGAGTCTGGAAGACTTGCAGTTGTCTGCTGCTTGGTACTGTGGCTGCCGCCTCCTTGCTGCCCTACAGGCTTGGGGGCTGTCTAGAGAAATATTGGTCAACTGGGAAAAAAGATTCTTTTTCAGAATAGTGATGTCTTCACAAGAAGATAGGAGGACTCACCCTCCACATCTGCCCGTTTTAGTAGAATCAGTAGAGAGCTGATTGTTTTCTATTATAAACATGTACTGCACAATGGAGAAATAAACCATTAACCAAATCAACCAAATAAAAGGGGGCGTGGGTGTCTCTGTCCTGGGAGCTGACAGCAGTGGCATGCATTTCCTTATAGGCCTACTGTTATATATATGCAGGTCAACCTCTCTCCTCTTTCCTCCCTCCTCCCTCCCTCCCTCCTCCCTCCTCCCTCCTTCTTCCTCCCTCCCTCCCTCCCTCAATCCATCTGTTCCTTCCTTCTTCCCTCCTTTTCTCCCTATCTCCCTCCCTTCCTCTCTCCCTTGCTCCTGCTCCTTTTTCTCCCCTCTACTTTTGGAGGGGATTTGTATTACATGCGTATCAGTGATACTATTTAGTAGTCTGCTTTCTCCCTCTCATCATTGTGTCAGACACATCTGTCCACATCAGCACATCTTTTTCTAATGAAGTCTCCCTGTTTCCACTGTATATTGTAGTTCCCAGAACTTGAAAAAGAGGGGGGCAAAAGATTTTCTCATAGCCCCAAGGGGAAAGTCTAAGAATGGAGACACTTCTATAAAATACAACATTTTTAAGCGCACGTAGTCCTATGGAATTTATGTTTTTCTACCTAACATTATTTCAGAGATATTTTCTCTCACCACTATATAGCATATGGGCTTACGTGCATGGTATTCAAGAATATAAGGGCTAATTTTCCTGAGACTGAATGTGAATTTTGAGGTCATTTTGAATATATGAATATTGGGGAGTGGGGATGAAATTATTTAATATTTACTTGTAATGTTTAACTTATAAACTTATAAATTTATACACAGAGATATTTAAAGCCATATGGAACATAAAACACTTTACACTGAGCAAGATTCCTTTTTCTACTCAAGTTCCTTGTTCTGTTTCAATCTGATTCTTGCGTCTTTGACATCTGTGCCTGCATTCTTCCTCGAGCTGGTTTGTGAATGACCCCACTGCATTGGTCGGCCGTCCTGTCGCTGGGACGAAACACCTGACATCCACAATGGAGAGGACGAGAGGTTTATTGGCACTCTTGGTTTCAGAGGATCCAGTCCTTGGCTGATGGGCCCCAAGATGGAACTGGCAGGGCAGAAAGTCCTGGTGGGGGGGAATTGCTTGAACCCTGACAGCCGGAAGCAGAGGGACAAAGAACCAGAAGGAGAGGTCTATCTTCCAAGACCCAGCCCGGTGATGGACTTCCTTCAGCTGCCCCACCCCCAGCCCATTCAGCTGTGAACTCATCCATAGATTGACCCGCTGATGAGTTCAGGGTCTCATGATCCACCGTTCAAGAGCCCCACCTCTGAACTCAGTGGGCCTTGGGGGGACACTGTAAATGGAAACTCTAATGCCACCCTAGCTGGCAGGAGAGTATCCTTTCATGTTTGTCTGATTTGTTTGAGATTGCGATACAGCACCTTTAAAATTGTGCTCAGTGTTGTTTCTGCAAATTGTGTTCCAACCACAAGTATCTATTTACATAACATCGGGGCAGTCTTTGTGCTTGTTTCGTAAGGGTGTATTAGTGTGCTCTTCACAGCATAACTGCTTTCTGGATTGCTTTTAAAAGTGATCTTTAAAGACTTGTTTGCTACGACAGCCAACACTAACGATTGTCAGGTCGTAACCCTGAGAACAGTTACTAAATCTCTGTAAATTTCTTTGTCTCCTTTTTGCCAACTCTAGGAGGTGACCTCTATAAACATCCCAAACTAGCAATGATTGAGGTCAGAGAGGGTTAATGTGATTTCCCCAAACACCATTTTGTTGTTTAAAACAAAGTAACTAAGGCAGCATGTGCTTAATAGGGGAGTCTTTGTAACAACTTGAATTTAAAGAGACTTTTCTAAAGGATAATTGTGGAAAAATCTTCATGTTGTTTGGAAATATGTGATTTTTTTCCCCTTAAAGAATAAGATTAATGGAAGTATGTTTTTTTTTTTATCTGTGAGCTGTACCCTAATTTATTTAATCACTCTCCTATTGTTGGACAGTTCAATTATTTCCACTTTCTTCTTAGTATAAATAACAAAGTGCTCTTCTTATACTTGTGTCTCTGGCATAAATTATTTGCTGGGGACAAATTCCAGATTATTTCCAGATTATTTCCTGGGGACAAATTCCCACAGGGTCAAGTGGTGTGGATGTATTTAAGAATCTTGATGGTTCATGCAAAATTGTCTTTCTGAAAGGTCATGTCCGTTTATGTCCCTCAGCAATAAACAGCGGTTTGCACTTGATGGTAAATACAGCTCTGTTTTAAAGGAATAGGGAAATGCCTCCCTGTAAGCTCACTGAACCATGTGCCTAGGCATAACTTCCTAGAACCGTGGGAGTTCTTAGCACTCCTTGGTTGGCTGATTTCCCAGTGGCTTGCGCTGGTCACCCTGGGGCTGCATGACTTCTCCATATCCTGGATGCTCAATGCCAGTGCCACTGCAGGAAAATTTCTTCTTAAACCTTCACCAGTTTCTTTTACTGTAATCTTTACAGGGTAAAGATCTTCCTGTTGCTTCTCTGTTGGATTCGTATATGGATACAGTCTTCAGTGAGGGCAGCAAGCAGGTCATCGTCCTTACTTGCTCTAGCAAAGAGTTGAAAGGGGAGGTGCTGGGCAGTGGGTATGTGATATGATTCCTTTTCCTGGGTGGAAACAGCCTGTGGAATGCAGCTATAGAGGAAGGCAGGTGTGTGCATGTGGGATTGCTGGGAAGCAGGAGGCTCAAGGGGGAGGCAGCTGAGTCTGCAGCAGCCCAGGGACTGGAGCCATCATCCAATATTTATTTATTTATTTATTTTTACCCTGTCCAATTGATTATTTATTTATTTATTTAGTACAGGTTCTTATTATGCAGCTCAGACTCATAGTGATCCTCTGTCTCAGCCTCCCCGCACTGGGACTATAGGTGTGCACCACCATACCTGGTTTCAGTGGCCAGCATGGCATGTGGCACCAGGGATCGAAATTAGGGCCTTGTTCTTGCCAGGCAGGCGCTTAGACTATAGAACAGCCCTGCTGAGCACAGTAACTCTGGTCCATCACCAGACACCCAGCTGTAGAGCAGGAGCTGTAAGCTGTGCAGAGGTGCTGGCTCCGCAATGGACCTGCCCGCCATTCCCGTTCATGGTCCCACTTTGGTCCCAATGAGCACAGCTTCTTCAAGTGACTGGCTAATGGATCCTTCCCTGGGCCTCCAGTTCTCTTTCCATACCTTTGCCTCCTCAGGTTTTCCCTACAAGGAGTGTCTGATTCCAGCAATAAAATCTTGACCCCAAAGCACAAGGGATTCTGCTTCCCTAGCTGAACCTGGTGGGAATGCCGTTCTGTGGTATCACACCTAGCCTAAGTCGCCCCATGACTCCTTTGTCTTGGGATGCAGAGGCTGTTGTGCTGAAAAGGAGCTGGCTGAACCCACCGGAAGCCGAGACGCTGAGAAGCTTCTTTAAGCATATCCCAGAGCCTAGGTGAATCACAGAGAGCATGAAAAGTGGTATTTTAAAAAATTTTTGCATTACTGGGGATTGAACCCAAGGCCCTATACATGCTAGGCAAGAGCTCTACCACTGAGCTATATTCCTAGTCCCAGAATCATGAAAATAATGTGTCATTGGAAGGGTTATTTTTTTCTTCTGCTGAGAAAAACACTATTCCTTATTTTTCTGTGACTCGATTGATCTGCAGCTACATTGTATGTTAAGTAAAATTTAGTGTTGCCTGATTAGAACAGCCTAAATTAGATGAGATTTATTAGCTTTACTTATTCATTTGCACGAATAAAATTCGCTGATATTCTTACTGTGGTAAAATATATACATCATACAAGCTGATGTTCTCGTCACTTGTGAGTGTGCAGTTCTGGGGCTTAAGAGCACTCATCTTACTACGCGGCCAACACCACTGTCCCTCTGCAGAACGAATCCTTAGACCAGCCTGAAGCTCTGTTCCCAGAGAATGTTAATGCCATGTTCCTCTCTCCTCTTCATTTGTGTCTCCTCTCCTCCAATCCTTCCTTCCTCCCCCTCTCCCCCTTGCTCTCTCTTTTTCTTTCTTTTTTTTCTCCCTGCAATACTAAGGACTGAACTTATGACTTCACACTGAGCTGCACACTAAGAACTTCTTAAAAGTTTTTGAGACAGGGTCTCACCAAGTCACTAGGTTGACTGGGCTTGAACTTAAGTCTTCTTGCCTCAGCCTCCAGAGTGCTGTAATTATAGGTGTGTGCCACTGTGCCTGGTTTCTAATTTTGATGTTAGGCCACTTCATTTTGGGGTGCTCTGATTATTTTAGCAATAGTTTTCTAGACAAAACTCTGAAGATAGTAAAATGTTCAGCGGTTGTTGGGGAAAGCTATGAATAGGCAGGACAGAGGACTTGGGGGGCAGCAAAAGTACCCTGCCTGAAACTCTCATGGTAGGTAGATACAGGTCACTGCACATTTGCCCAAGCCCAACACCAAGAATGAACTCTAATGCAAACTCTGTACTCTGGTTGACAGTGACACATCATTGAGGGTTCCAGAGCTGTAATAAATGTACCTAGAGATCTGGTATGGGGTGTAGTAAGGGGGGAGGCTACGCTTGTATTGGGTGAGAGGTAGAGGGGAAATCTCTACTTTCTGCTCACATCTGCTGCAAAGCTGCAATTGCCCTAAAAGATAAAATTGTAAAACAACAACAAAAAACCCCTCCACAAACCCAAAGCAGTTTCCCAATCTGTGTCTCGTTTGCACCCTCTGGAGTGTGCGATAGTCATTCTCCACTCTTTGAGCTGTCAGTTCCCCTCGGCCTTAAGGAATCAGCTAGATTGCATCAGTGTCTTCACAGAGGATCTGCAGAAAGACATGAACCAGACCCTGTGATGGAGCTGCACATGCCAGGGACTGGCACAGTGTTTCAGTCTCTAGAGATTTATGCATAGTTCTGGATTCTCATAGCTCTTAAAAATAAGAAGAACTGGCCATGCTGGGGCCACATTCCTACAAGACAGAGCTCTTGTCTGGACTGAGTAAGTGTAGCCCTGATTGGGCCAAGTTTTGTTCTTCTTAGCTGTAGCCCAGACTTGGTCCAGTTGTGCTGAGTCAGCAACCCCGTTAAGCAGCCCCTTTGTTACTGTAGGTTGCTCTGTGCGCTGCTTTGTGTGTGGACATTTGAGTTCCAGCCCCTGCCCTGGAGGGATCCTCACCTCCAGGAGGGCCTGTGCTCCTGCTCAGACAGCCGCAGTGTTCCAGCTGGTTGATCA
The DNA here is from genome assembly GCA_002564305.1 of Octomys mimax. NCBI lineage: Eukaryota > Metazoa > Chordata > Mammalia > Rodentia > Octodontidae > Octomys > Octomys mimax. The sequence goes on along the minus strand of NDGM010337608.1, from coordinate 7,906 downwards.
CTACTCATGCTCAGAGTCTCCCAACTCCCTGGATTTTTTGGGAACTGGTCCCATGACATCTGGGGCATGGTGTTTAAAGGAAGACATAGGGACTGTGGTGGGTTTTCTACCTCTTGGAACTGAAGGGAAAAGAGAGACTGCAGCTGGCAGTGCTTGGCTGGACACTCACAGTGGAGGCAGGCTCTTCATTTCAGGACCGGATGATGGCTCAGAACCTGGCCTGATGGCTCCTCCCAGGGCATTTCCAGGGCTTTGTGTAGGCTCTGATCTTGGTGTGTTGTGAGTCACTATTGCAACATCCTGGCCTTCCCCCACATGCGCTGGACCATGCCCTCTAGGAGGGTGGGCAGTTTGTGATTCATCTTTGATTCCCGGGAGCCTGGCATGCAGAAGAGTCTCAAGAGGTGGTATTTGCTGAATTAAAGTGAAAAATTGGGGAAAGACAAAAAATGGGAGGAATGATGGCAGACAAGGAGAGAACATGCAGGGAGAAGGGACTGAGACCCCTGGGAGAGGAATCTGCAGAACACACCTGTGACGTAGGATGCAAAATGGATCTTATGAAGCCACTCATTCATCCAAATGTTTGAGGGGTACCTGCTGGCACTGAATGGAATCCCTGGGGTATCAGTGAAGCAACAGAGGAAGCACCCAGCTTGACATACATAATAGGGGCAGGAAGTAGAATTTCCTCCAGATGTGCAATGTGTCCCACCAGAGTGTATGGTACTAGGACACCCACCTAGTGCCAGTGATGCTGTCTTTAAATGGCAGGAGTCAGAAGAGCGACTTGACTTGGCACATGTATAAGCCTTAGTTTCCTCACTTGTAAAACTTGGAAAGCATCCATCTTCACACTAATTGTGAGGATAGTTTGAGACATTTATGTGAAAGACCAAACACAGATCCAGGCTTGTCTCAGCCTTTCCATGAATAATGGCTTGATGACCATGATAGAGGCAGGGTGTGGGATCTACCTCTTGGGAAAGATGATGATATCTTAGGTAGATATTGCTTAGGCCTTAGGGGGGCTGTGAGGAGATAGAACAAGGAAAGCTTGGATACCTGCTGGATGAAGACCCCATACAGAGCTTTCCTATGCTTAGTTTCTCTGTGGGGTGAGAAGGTCCAGGAAACCTGTTGTTCTGTGTCTACTTCTAGCCCAGGTGGGCAGATGCAGTGAGAGTAAAAGGAACAGACCAGGAAAACATGAACAAGTCACAGCAGCTCATGGAGGGGAGATCAGTCTCCTTGGCCACAGGAGGGAGGCTGTTGGGAAGATCACAGACAGGTTACCTGTGAGTAACCCAAGGCTGAAGTAGCACAGGGGAAGAGGATGAGAAAGAGGTGGTGCCCAGGACTGGGGCTCTGATGATGCAGTAGATCTGGTACTGAGGATTGCTGATGTCTACTGGACTGGTCCAGGCATGTTGTCATGGATGCCCCTGTCACATGACTGCTCATGGGCACAGCACGGGGGACGGTACTCAGGGCAGCCCTCACCACCAGGGGCTCTCTGGTTCTCTCCAGAGTGTATTCTCACTAATGCATGAGATTCCACAGCTGGAATGGAATCCAGGGATAATCCTGTTGATCAGCAGTCATGTAATCTGCTCCTGCTGGTCGCTAATCTCTAACAACGTCACCATGAGTGCCTCAACCTCTGCCTGCCTTGCTAAACTGACAGTGTCTCCTCTGGTGACAGAGCTGGCAATCACACTGCCTGGATGAGATGTGTGAACAAGAACCAGGGCTAGGCTTGTCCTCTCATATCCCCACCATGACCTGTAAAATGTGGCATGTGTGGTTTGGAAAATACCAAAGTCCGGCCTGATGCCTGTACCTGTGAATTCTGCAGAGACCTCTCCTTTCCCCCTTCCCCCCTTTTCAGTGGATCCTGTCAGCTGTTATCAGTGGAACCACCTTGTCCCTTGTTCCTGCCCCAGAGGAAGGATGAGCACGTGTCTACACTGGAATTCACTGTTTATAAGCAACTCCATCATCGTCCTTCTACTGTTGTGTCCCAGCATTCTCAGGGGCCTGCCAGACTTGGGGTGAGAGTAACTGGGTGGCCCACTGGACAGATTCTTCTTCAGTGGCTTTCAGGACGTCTCACCACTGTCCCCATATCAACTGTGGCATTTGGGGGCTGGGGTCTGACTCTGTCTGGACCCCGTGGCTCAGTGCTCAGGCCTGGCTATTTCTGACTCTGGAAGCTTGAGGGCTGTGGTGGTTTTCATGGTAAACCCCTCACTTCTGTCTCTCGCTTCAGCCAGCCCATCCTGCCAGTCTTTGTGGGAAACACTATAAAGATGCTGATGGGGCTCTCCTGCCTTTTAGAAAATTCTTTTAGAAATATGGCTTCCATGTCTCTGCTACTATCTACAAGAAATGGCACCCCTCCTAGTGCTCTAGAGCAACCACTGCAGGTTGGGTGACAAGGCCTTGCCGTGGGGCTTGAGAGGTTTCCAGTTCTCAGGCTTTGCTCTTCTTACCTCTGGGTACCTGGCTGGGACTTCCTTTCCTGGAAACAAGCTCTTTTGTGACTAGCTTTAGCTTTCACCACTCGGTAGATGACATGGGGGTTTTATTACTTATCTTTTTGGAGTCTTTTCCTGGACCGTTTCTGGAATCTTCCCACTGTCCTGGGGACAGTAATTGTTACTATATTGTTTTCCATTCATGTACTTCAAGTTTTCTGTAGTCTTCTGAGGTCTCATGACTATTTAAAGGTATGACATCACCCCTTATCTCTCTCCTATCCTCAGAGTCTTTGGGCGCCAGCGCCATTCCTGTGTGTCTCTTTAATCTCTGACTTGGGCCAGCCCATGGGATACCTCGTCAGCCAATGGCTGGGTATCGTTAGGTCAGGTGTTCTCTCCTTGACCAATCAGCTGTGGGCAAGTGGTGATTGGGGCATGTATTACGGGATATAGGTTGGTCCTACTCAGTAGCGGGCTGGGAGCAATAATAACGCATCGTTTGGCTTTAGGAAAAGAGCAAAAGCCAAGTGTGCCCTCCATACCCTTCATCCCACCGAGCACACACGCCTAGGGTGTATCTCCTTTCTGCCCAAAGAGACATGGCCTTGGCACTTCTGCACCTCAAGACAGGGATCAGGTGGACCTGGGCATCTAGCTGCTCACTTAGGAGGATGGGAAGGGACCACCTCTGGGACTCCCAAGGACTGTGGAGTGTGATTTTGGATGGCCTTGAGCCTATACCAATGTTGCACAGGGACTTTCTGGTTGTTTGTGCCTGAGGTCTCCAGTGCAGCAGAAAGGCCTAAAGCTTGGCTGAATTCCCCAGAGCACAAGCAACAGCCCGGAGGCCTGAACATCGAGACAATGGCTTCTGTGGTGGCAATGGTCTTATTTGTGGAAAAGGGCTGGGCTGCAGAGCCGGTGCCCAGCTGTGTCTCTCCCCTGGCTTCTCTAGGAACGAAGGTGGCTGAGGTGGTGGAGAGGGTACCTAGCACGTTTCCCTTTGCCTGTTCCCCCACTTCCTTTCTCCAGGTGTGGTTGAGAGAGCGCCCAGCCCTTAGGGCAGCTGCGCAGCAATCCTGGGTTCCTGCAGTCAGACACCTCATGCTTTCTTTGTTCCAGGCCTGTTTTGCTCTGGCTATTGGAAAGTTTTCTCTCCCTTGAGTCTGTTTTCCTAACTGCATAATGAGGGGATGGAGTGAAAGTATCTATGAGAACTTTTCTCTCTCTTCAGGAACAATCATCACGAAACCACTAGTATTTATGGAATATTTCCACACAGTTTGCTTATAATTACTTGCTGACTGCTCTGAGAAAGGAAGTGAAGGTTCAGAGATGTTAGGTAACCTGCCCGGGACCACACAGCTACCACACACCCAGGCAATGGGGGCCTGACTCCAGGGAAGGGGACTGAGGGAGGGGGAGTTCTGGATCTTTCCAGCCGCTTGCTGGGCCTTACTGCTGACAGGGGAATGCCATCAGCACATGTAATGTAATGCAGATGGTTCTGGGTGTCTCATCTTACTGTCAGTCAATAAGTAGTCTACAGCCCTGGCAGCAGATGCCGTGCAGCCCTGCCTCCTCTTTTTGTCTTTTAAAATGCTGAAGCAGGATCAAGTTCCACTGTTCCTGTGGGAGGCCTTGCACCCCCAGAACTGCAGTCTGTTGAGCCCCTTTTCAGGTAGTGCTTTATCTGTGACACCCTCAACATATGAAATGGCCCTTTTACATCGGGCAGGCACTGGGGATTTTTTTCTTAAATTAAGAATTTGATCCATTCCTTCAGTCCCCCTCCGGGGTTACAGAGAGTGGAGAAAGCGATGCCTTGTGCTAATGTGCAGGTATGGTGATGCATTTGGAAGGAGATCTTGACAATCTCTGGGAAGAAAAGTCCCTAAATGATCCTCAGAAATATTAACTTGTGTGGATGCTGAAGGACCCGTTGACTCTGGAAGTCCAGAGCTTGTCTGTTTGAGGGACAAATGAGAAAGTGGAAGGGCATGAGTGTGCATGGTTGTATATGTGCGTGTGTGCGTGTGGTGTGTGTGTGTGTGTGTGTACTACACTCTCACTTGTGGGCTTGTGCTGGGGGGTTGGGGGCTCTGGGACTGATCTATTTTGAATGACTGCTCTTTGTTGCGGGGCACTGCATGGAACATCTGGAGGTCCGGTTTGTTGGGCGACCTTGGAGTCACCTTCACATGACTGTTGTGAGATTCCATTACCATGTATTACTTGAAAAAATAACCCACCCAGGATACACTGCTGGCTCTCCCAGGCCAGGAGATCTGGTGCTGCCCCTTCCCTGGCCTCCATGATTGCAGACCTGGGAAGTGCGGAGAGCAGGGCTTGGAGAGAGGACCGTAGGAAGCCAAGCAAGCAGCAGTTTTGTTCTAGCTTTGCTAAGTTCCTTGGCCTCTCTGTGCTTCAATTTTCTCACCTGCAAAATGGGATAACAATGATCAAATTTGTCAAGAAGCTTAAATGCATGCTTATTGTAGTGCCTGGAACATGGCAAAATATTATGGACTTTTTGAAAATCTCCTGGCTGAAATTTATGGAATTGGCATCTTTATATATTATTTAAATAAATGGACTATTTTAAGAAGTAGTAGTAGATTTATAGAAAAACCAACCAGAAAGTGAGGAGAGTTCACTCTGTTTACACCCTGTCCAGTTTTCCCCATTTGTTTCATCTGTGTTGGTGTGATAAATGAGGAACCCATCCCGACACAGGCGTGAAGCGCAGTCCTTAGTTTCTCTCTCGGTGTTGCACATTGTTCTAACAAATGAGCGTTGACATTAAGGTACCATACAGAGTAGTTTCACTGCCACGCACTCCCCCCACCCCCGGGCTCCACTTGCTCCTCCACCCCTCCTCCGACCCCTGGCAACCACTGGTCTGTGATTTCCACAGCTTCATCTTTGGCAGAATGTTGGGCAGGAACTATGCAGTGTGGAGACTTTCAGATTGGCTTCCTGCACCACAGAGCAGTATGCACTTAAGATGCCTCCACGACTTACCTCTAGTGCTCAGTACTATTCCATTGCATGGGTGTACCAGCATAGGCTTACATTAATCCCTTCAGATTGGAGGTCATCCTGCCTGCTTTAAGCTTTGGAGGTACTAGTTTTCCAATATCTGTGAGTGACCTGATTTAAGGACAAGGACTGGAGCGCTCCGGTGGATGGCTCCTCCTTCTGCTTGTGCCACTAGCTGTGGAATTGCAGGAAGTTACTGAATCCTTTGGACTGTCCCCTTGGAGAACTGGATATACCAAGTCCCCAGTGCTGTCACACAGACTCGTGCAGCTGTGGTGCTAGGCAAGTGGAGACTCTCAGGTCGCAGAACAGAGTGTTGAGTTCCAGGCCAGCCGGGGGCACCGCCCTATACTGGGCAACTTCTGGGGACCAGGCCCAAGGTGTCAGCTCCAGGAAGCCACAGTGGCCCTGGTCCTAGCCGGAAGGTAGAGTGTGGGGGCTTCACCCACTCCCTTAGCTGTCCTGGCCTTGGACATGGGTATGTGGGCTGTGCTCACACCTACTGGACAGAATGTGGTCACAGGGCCCCACCTCACTGCAAAGGAAGCTGGGAGATGTAGCTGTGTGATTATACCTAGAGAATAAGGTGAGAAGAGGGTTAGGTGACAGCTCGCAGGCTCTGCTATGTAATAGAAATGCCTTCAGAGGTTTGTGATGAGGATTAAATGGGTGGATTTGTATGAATCCCTTCTCTTAGTGATTGGTTCCTAACACAACCCATGCTTGTTTGTTCTGTGATTATTCTCTAGGATGTAGAAGACAGCAGCCTTTCTGAGCAGAGGGCCTGTGTTAGTCTGGTCAGGCTGCTACGGTGGGGCTCTGTGCAGTGGGTGGCTCATATGCGATGGGTTTTATTTCTTACAGTTCTGGAGTCTGGAAGTCATGATCATGGCACCGCCAGACGCAGGATGTGGTGAGAGCCGACTTCCTGGTTTGTAGATGAATCCTTTTCTCTCCTGGTACAAGGATGGGGCTCCCTTTTGTAAGCGCTCCACACACACAACTGGAGCCTTTGGAATGACCTTGCTAGGCCGGTTTCATACCTCTCTGACCCCCTGGAAGCCCTTCCAGGCCTCCCAGAAGCCCCTGGTGAGGAGGAGTTGGAGGATCGGCGGTGGTCACCTAGCTGGGTTTCAGCCCCAGAGGTGTTTGACTTGTCCCATTTCACAGACTGGGCTCTGTGTGGGATTTGAACTAAAGAGAGAGCCTGTGTTTAAAAGGCTTAGAGCTGCCAACCTGGGGCAATTTCTTCAACCCCCCTATGGGCTTTCCCCCTCCACTCCCAGGGGCCCTCCTGAACTCTGCCTAGCCTCTTGGTTGGGTGGTTCAGGTGGCTCAGGGCTGGCTCCAGCTTCATCAGAGCCACCAAAGTGAAGAGGGCAGGAGGGTTCTCGTAGGCTGTGGGCTGGCGTTTGCCTGGATCCCATCCTGGTCACTCCCTGCCACTGCTCAAGGGGGATGAGGACCCCTCAGCCTGACTGCCCTGTTCCCGGGCCCAGGCTGGCAGGCCTAGGACCCAAGAAGCAGGGTGCATTAGTATCAGGGAGGTCGCTTGCCTTTCACCTGCACTTGGGAAGGAAGGCCTTGCTCCCAAAGCCAGGGCTTCTCGGGTGCGTCTGACACGTGTCCTTCTAGGATGCCGGCCCCGCACCCTGGCCCCGCCTGTTCAAGTTGTGTGAATGTGGCTCTGTTGCCCTGAGTGCTGGCTTTGTCTCTGGCCTCCTGGCTTCTGTGAAAGTAATGGACAAGCCTCCCTGCCATTTGTTCCCACCAGGGAGGCCATGGGCTCAGGGGTTAGGAGTTGGCTGGCTCAGCAAGGCCAGGGTCAGGTGCTGGCTCAGCCTGTCCCTGTGTGTGGTCCCAAGGCTTTGGTCTCTCATCAAGGACATGGATAATTAGACCTTGCTCAGAGGGTCAGTGTGAAGGTTCAGCAAAGTCATCTGTGTAAAGCTACGAGTCACCTCTCAATAAGTGGCAACGAATGCTGACGGTTTGTGGGCCTGGCTGAGAGTTTTACAATACTGAGAAGTTTATTTTAATAGCAGTATAGACACGCTGTCAAAAAACGCTGACAAGCTGGGGAGATAGCTTGGCTATCTAAGTGCCTGCCTGGCAAGTAAGTGCAAGGTCCCAAGTTCGATTCCTGGTACCACCTGCCATGCCAGGCCTGAAATGGGGCATGGTGGTACATGCCTGTAATTCTAGTGTGTAAGGGAGGCTGAGAAAGGAGGATCACTGTGAGCCTGAGCTGTGTAGTGAGACCTGTACCAAATAAATGAATAAATAAAACCCTGATGGATATAAATAAAAGTCTGATTCTTATCTTGTCTCCCTGTCTCCACTTATTTCAAGAAGTTCCACTTTTTTTTTTTTTTTTTTTT
>NDGM010337547.1:0-10138 GCA_002564305.1 Octomys mimax | reverse complement strand
GTCCGAAGGGGCGGGAGAGGGTCCGGCCCACGCTACGCCCTGGCCGGGAACGGGTCCCCGCGCCTCTTTCCCTTTCTTTCCCCTTTCACCTGTCACAGTTTTTCTTTTCTTTTGAACAGTTTCCTCCTCATTCACAATATCTGTTGTACATCCCATATCTTATTTACTTGCTCAGTTTCTTTCACAGTGAGACAGCATGATGTTTACACATTTGGGTCTGATTTATTTCACTTTAGAGTATGGCCTCAAATTGCATCCATTTGCCTATAAAAGTCTCCAGTTCATCTTCTTTATAGCTGAGTAGTACTCCATTATATTAAAAAGCCACATCTTTACCCTCATTTGATGAGCATTTGGGTTATTCCAAGATTTAGGTCTTACAAATTGTGCTGCTTAAACATGAGTGCACATATATTATTGTAATATGGATATTTTTTATTTTTCTGGGAAGATGTCCATAGGGGTTGAGTGGGACCTTTAACCCCCATTTTTTGAGGAATTTCCACACTGATTTCCACAGTGGTTGCACCAGTGTTCACTCCCACAAGCACTTTCTCTCACAACCCTACCAGCATTTGTTATCACTTGATTTTTTTTTCATGGGAGCCATTCTTTCTTGGATGAGATGGAATCTCTGTGTTTTAAAAATTTGTATTTCTTAGGGTTATTCAGATAGCTCAGCAGACTGAAGTGTCTGCTTAGGCAGAGTGCAGGGACTGGGGTTTGATCTCTGGCACCACAAGCCGTGCTGGCCCCACCCCCGGGGCGCACTGAGATGGTGATTGACACTGGGCATGGTGGCACGTGCCTGTAATCTCAGCACTTGGGAGGCTGAAAAAAGGAGGATCACTCCGAGTCCAATCTATGCAGTGAGACCCTGTAGACCCTGTACTAAATACATAAAAAATTTCTGTCTCTTTAATGATCAATAATGTTGAACATTTTTTCAAGTATTGGATTGCCATTTGTATTTCTTCATCTGAGAAATACATACTCATCTTAGATGCCTGATTTTAGATTGAGTCTTTGAAGCATAAATGGCCTCAACCTAGCAATCAAAAGAAGTAGACAGACAGAATGGAACCAGAAGCAAGGCCCAACAATGTGCTGCATTCAAGAAACACATTTAACTCCAAAAGAAATTCATAGAGTAAAGGTCAAAAGATGAAAGACAAAACTTCACGTAACAAGAACCCAGAGAAAAGCAGAGGTTGTTATCCTACTTGTAGATAGTGTAAACTTAAAGCCAAAAGTCATCAAAAGAGACCTAGAAGGTCATACATACTTGTTAAGGGAAAACTCCAAGAAGAGATTACAATCAGAAATATCCTTGTGCCAAATATTGGCACACCCAGCTACATACAACAAATATTAACAGACATGAAAAACCAAGAAAGCAGTAATAACAATTGTAGTAGGGGAACTTGATACTTCATTCTCACAAATAAGTAGATCAACTAGACAGAAAAATCAACAAAGAAATATTGGAATTAAATCAAGACTGTGAACAAATGGACTTCATAGACATCTACAGAGCATTCCACCCCTAAACCTCAGACTATACGTGCTTCTCAACTGCCATGAGACAGTCTCCAAAATAGACTACACATTAGCTTACAAAACATTTTTAAGTAAATGAAAAGAAATTGAAATCATCCCATGCTTACTATCTGAGCATAGCTCAATAAAAGTAGAAATCAATGACAAAGGAAATAACAAAAACCACATTAACATATGGAGATTAACCAACACCCTCTGAACCACCAATGAGTCACGGGGGAAATTAAAGATGAAATTAACAGTATATATAATTAAACAATAATGCTGATGCAACGTACTGAAACTTACAGAACACAATGAAAGCATCCTATGAGGGAAATTTATAGCAATGAACTCACACATGAGGAAAGCACAATGAGCTCAAATAAACAACCTAATGTTGAACATTAATCTTCTAGAAAGAAGAACAAATCAAACCCAAAGCTTATATAAATGAAGAAATTATAAAGATAAGAGCAGAAGTCAGTGCAGTAGAGACTAAGAAAGCAATACAGAGAATCAGTTAATCAAAAAGTTGGTTCTTTGAATGAATAAATAAAATTGATAAACCATTAGCTATCCTCATCAAAAACGGAAGAAAAAAACACAAAGTCAAGCAATTAGGAATGGAAAGGAAGGGGCCAGGAGATGGCTCAGGAGAATAAATGCTTGCCTGGCAAGCACAAGGGCCTTAGTTCAATCTCTGGTTCCGGAAAAAAAAAAAAAGAGTGAAAAGGGGAAAATCACAATGAGAACCTATATTATAAAGAAAACACAGAAGAAATGGGTAGATTCTTAGACACACTCAAATTACTGTTTTCACTACTTATTGTTAATCTGTTTTTTAAAAAATCTCCTCTTGATTCAATTTTTGTAGGTCATATGTATCTAAGAATCTACACATTTCTTCTAGATTTATCAGTTTGTTGTACTATATTTTCAAAATAGTTCCCAATGGTCCTCTGTATTTCAGGTATGTCTGTTGTACTAGCCCCTTTTCAGTTATATTTTTTTTGCGGTACCAGGGATTGAACTCAGGACCTTCCACTTGCCAGGCAAATACTTATTCTACTGAGCTATCTCAGTTGTAATCTTGTTAAATAGAGTCACTTTACTCTTGCTTTGCTTTGACTAAAGGTTTATTTACCATGTTTATCTTTTCAAAGAGACAACTCTTTCGTTGATCGTTTGTATTATTCTTTTATTTTCTCACCAATTTCAGCTCTGATCTTCATTATTTCATAGTAAAATAGTTTTAAAGATTGACTTACACCAAACATGTAGTTTTTTTCTTATCATTTTCCCTTAAACATTATGGTATATCAGCCATTTACATAGCACTTACATTGCACTAGATATTAAGTAATCTAGAAATGATATGAAGTATATGTATAATGTGTACATGATGGTTTCAAATACTAAACTTTATTTTTTAAAGAATAAAATATATTTAAAATTCCCATTAGTGACAATACAAAATTTCACAAAACAAAATGGTAGAAATTCAACAATGGTTGTCAAATACTTATCTTTTTATATGAGGAAGTTCAGTGTCTAGAGATTTTTGGCACTGGTCAGGGCCCAAAAGCCAATGCCCTGAAAACAAAGGGCGACAACACACGTGTATATGCGCGTGAGTGTGTGCATTTGCATGTATATATACAGTACATTTATGAATATGTTTTGAAAGCATTACACTAATACATTCCATTGCAATCTCATACCATAGGAATTATTTTCCATTTTTATGTTTGTAGCTCTCATTTGCGACTGAAACTAGTCTTCATTACCCCCCACGTACTTAATGATTCGATCAGTGCTACACTACACAGCCAGTCTCTTCTTGCTGCCACCACCTGCGTTCCCTGTAAGCTTTCCTTCCCCTTCCCAGGTTCTGACTCCACACCTTGGCCTCACTTGGGCATGCACGCCTGCCTTCCAGAGCTAGTGTTTCCTTTGCTCACTAGGCGCCAAGCCATGGAGGTTGCATCTCATGCTTCCATCGGGCAGTGCCCACCCTTGTGTGTCTTTCTGACACAGCCTGGATCCATTTTCTCACTCCAGGTACATGCACTTTGGCTGAGAAAACTTAGCCTTAGTTCTTCTTTAGCTCTTCTACCTACTCTTCCTCCTCTTGCTTAGGCTGCGACCTCTTCAGGCTTGAGCTTCTGGGCTTCTGTGCATGCATGCCCTCTTCACCCTTGGAAACCCTGGCTTGCAGGCTGAACCAAGCTTGATGAGGCATGCTCTTCCCTTTAACTCAGATGTCAACCCAGGTGTCATCAGTGTTATCCTCACTTCCTGCAGGCTCTGACACCTGCATGGGACCCTCCTTCCCCTTCCTCCTTAGTTTGCTTTGGCTGTGGCTGTCACCCACCTTGATGCCTTAGGTTCCCCACAGGCTGATAAGCTCCAGCTTGCCCCGTCCCATGAACTCTGATGCCCCAGGCAGAGCACCGACACTCCACGCTTCATGCCAGCCGTTTCACTGACCGTCCCCTCCTAGGACTAAATCTTTCCAGGTTGTGCAAACACAGGAAAAGTGAAGGGGAAAAGAAGAATAGAGAAATATTAAGAGGAAGACATTAACATCAGATTTGCCTATTAAAATAATAAGAAGCCTGACATTTCCCCTAACATTTAAATAAAGAAGGGTGCCACTCTGGTGGCTTGTATTTAACATAACAACTGGAGGCTCCAGCCAGTACTGTAGGTAAAGAGAAGGAAATGTGAAATATTCAGATAAGTAGGTGAGAAAAAATAAAACTAGCTATATTTATAGACATTATGAAGTCTCTTGGATATAATAAGAAATATTCTATTAAAATAATAGGCACACCAAAATTTACAGGGTGTGATAACACTATATAAAATCAATCATAGTTCTGTACATTAGCAAAAATAACTGGAAAGTGAAATATTGAAAATAGCCCTTAAAACAGGATTAAAATATAAAGTGAATCAAGTGCAGAATTTTTATACTGAAAACTATCAAAAAAGAATTAAAGATGATATAAATAAATGGAGGGATATAGAATTTTTATAAGCTGGAAGGTTCAACATTGTTAATTTCCCCTAAATTCATTTGTAAACAAAATATAACATAAATTAAGACTCTATCATGTTTTTACAGAGAAACAAATGGTTATTTGAAAATGTATATAAAAATGCAAAAAGACTGAATAGTCAGAGCAACATTGTGAAAGAGCAGTTATGTGAATTGTTACTTGACTTGAATGTTTATCAGTATAAAGCAGTACGGATTGGTGCATAGATAGAAATATAGGTCAATAGCAAACAGTGTAAAATACACACCCCTTCTTAGAAGATCAATAGAGCTTTTAGGAACGGCATGGACAGCTCCGCGGAGCCAGGACAACACTTTCTGCCAGTCACGCTTCACAGCCGAGTGTCCACGTGGCAGCCAAGAGCCTGGCTCCACGCTCATGGAAGGAGCTGCGAGCATATCCCAGATTTCAATATTGATGCTGATTTTGAGGGAAAAAAGCAGGATCAGAATCTCTGCTTTTGATTTGCTTTATAGAATAGCGCAACTTTGTTTTAAATGCTATCAAAAGGAAAGATTTCCTTGATAAAATAGCACAACTTTGACCAGAAAGAAAAAAAATGGTGACATTTTATTGACCGTCTTAGTCCTGGATCTTTCTAGGTTGTGCAAAAGCAGGAAAAGTAAAGAGGAAAAGGAGAATAGAAGAATAGTAAGAGGAAGATATTAACATCAGGTTTTAAATGCTATCAAAAGGAAAGATTTCCTTGAAAGAATAGCACAACTTTGACCAGAAAGAAAAAAAAAGGAGAAATTTAACTTCTTCTAAACTAAACTTATTTTGTCTTTTTTTGAAATAATCATTTAGCAAATGAAACAGGGAGCCCATAGATTTGGAGAAAGTATTCATATTATGTGTTTCTGGGCACAGGACTTTCATTCAGAGTCTATAAAGAACACTTTCATCTCAATAAAACCATAGGTGATGTAACAAACAATGTGAAAAAACTATCACATCTTCAAGAAGAAGTGAGTAGCTAGTTCACAGATGAAACATCCTTGCTGTGTGCTTCTATGTCACAGGGTGAATGCAAGTGGGACCATACTGAGATGCTGCAGTCTAGGGTGGCTGGAGAGGGGGAGGCAGGTGGCTTCACACCCATTGCTGGTGAAACGTAAAGTCCTCCAATTACCTTGGAATCTTCCTTCAGCCAAACCTCTTCTAGGGGTTTACCCAAGAGAAATGGATCCATGTGCCTCCACAAAGATCAATAACATGCATAGCTCTATTGTTAAACTAGGAAAATGCATCAATAAATGAACGGATAAACAATTTTGGGAATAACCATTCAATAGGTTAGTACTCAGTAATGAAAACAAGATAGCATGGCTCTGCAGTGAGATGGGTAAGTCTTAGAACCACCAGAGTGAAAACAGCAAGAAGCCAGTGCCAAGTCATACACATTGCACGGTTCTACCTATGTAGAAGGAAGAGTGCAAATGACAATTAAGATCAACAATAAAAGAGTGCGGGTCAGTGTTTATCTGGAACTGGAGGTGACACACGGGTGGACTATCACAAAGGAGTTGTCAGAGGTGACTATAATTAAACAAGTCACAGTGTGGCTAAAGGCATTTGGGCCAGCCAAGAGGGACAAACCCAGGTTGGGTGGCATGATCATGCTCTGACCCTTTCCTGCTTCCCTTCACTCCTCTTCCATTAGTCCATCTTCTATCACTGTAACAAAACACTTTAGGGTAATCTATGCAGAAAAGAGGCATATATGTCTCAGAGACCTGGACAATGAAGCTATGACATTGTCACTGGACCTCATGGATGGCAGCAGGATGACAGACATGGTGTGTGGGGGAGGCACTGTGTGAGACACAGGACGCTACACCAGGAGGAGGGGCTGGGCTCATCTTTTACTTCCCATGCTGGGGAGGGAACCCAGGGCCTTGTGCGTGTTAAGCAAGTGCTCTACCTCTGAGCCCCATCGCTGACCCTCCTGAGTTTGGGATAGCATCTCGATAAGCTACCTGTGGCTGGCCTCGAACTTGTGGTCTTGCAGGCTCAGCCTACTGAGAAGTGGGGATTACAAGGCAGTGGGATAATGCCTGTCTAGTCTCAATCTTTAACATCAATTGCCATATTTCCAGAGAACTAGCTAGTGCCCCCAAGAAATCCATATCAATTCAGTAAGAAGTCAGGGCCCTCAATGACCTAATTACTTCCCACTCTCTGTACTGCCCAGCACTGGTACTCTGAGAACTACAGAGGCACACGAACGCTTGGAGCACCTCTAGGCCACAGCAGCCTCACATAGCCTTCGAGCCTACCCAAATCACTTTATTGTGACCAAAATGGTATTTAATCTTTTTTCCTCTGCATTGAAAAATATATCCATGGTTGACTCAGAGTTTTCCAGTTGGGAAGGAGTGAAAATAAGAACTGAATTAGTAATTTCCTACGGACTCAGTGAATGTATTGCCACATCTAATTCAGGCAGCCAAGTGCCCCAGGCTTCAGAAACACTGGCAAGAGCGGGTGGATATGGGCGCTGGCTGTCCAGTCCTTACCCGATCCTCCCAGATGGAGGAGCTGAACAGGGCTAGCCTCTGCGGATGCTGTAAGCACAGGCTAGAGTGACCGTGATATACCAGAGTAACCATGTGTATGGGCTCTGTGGCTCAAGGCATCTCCACTGACACTTTGGAGTAAGTCCCTCTCCTTCATTTTGCCTTCTAGTTTGCAAAGATCTGGGTTTCAGGTGAAGTTTTTAATGACTTGCCAGTTGGTTCCCTATTTAGCCCCTAGAAAGCACAGCCTGAGGCAATGTAAATGATGCTCCTTAATAATATGAAAATGTGCCTGAAGCAAATGTGCCTGGACCAAGGCGGGGAAAGAGCCAGAGCAGAAAGGAGGGCCTGCGGCCGAAGCTGCCATGAGCACCACTGATGGGTCCACCTTGCACGGTTATCCTGCACAGCCCAGCAGCTGTGCACCCCCCGGGATGTTTCTCAGGCAGCCATACCAGGAGAGCTTTCCAATCACGGGCTCTTACACTGCATTAGCCAAAGGTCTGCACTATGGGTTTCTAATCTCCCGAGGACTCCAGATTTCACATGTGCGGCTACTAAGCCTGTTCCTTGGCATTTCCATCTCCTTTTCAGCTGAAAGGCTGAAAGGCAGGAAGTGAGGGACAAAGAGCCTGGGCAAGGGTGACAATGAAGGCTGCTCCCATGCAGTGCTGATCAGGGCTCTCAGAGAACTGGGTGTGGAGCAGCAGCTGGGTAGCAAGTGAGCCAAGGTGCGTGCCTGTGATCGCAACACAATAGGAGGCTGTGGTGGGATTGTAGCTTTGAGCCCAACCTGGGCAATTAGTGAGAACTGACCTCAAAGCAAAAGAAAAAAAGGGCTGGGATATAGCTCAGTGTGAGGGCCTTGGATTTAATCCCCAGTACTAGGGGGAAAGACAAACCAAATGCCAAGGAGAGGTGGACGCCAAGAAGAGGTGAGAGGTTGTTCCTGGCTGAATGATAGTGTACTGTATTCTTGAAGTTCTTACAGCGTATGAAATTGTAGGGAGGGGGAAATTTTTGCCACAGCGTTGGCTTTATTGAAACGCCTTGCTTTTAATAATCATGATCCCCAACAGGGCATTTCTCTAAAAGAAGAGCATGCAAATGTTAGAAATAGACTGAAGTAGGACCCCCCAGGCCCGTGTGTGTGTGTGTGCGCACACACACACGCGTGCGATAATAGAGCTATCACCGGGCTGACACTTCCACTGCAGACTAACAGGATACAGACTACAAAGCAGTCATGAATAGACTTTTCCAGAAAATAATTAGGGAGCTATATTTATCTTGCAACCTTTTAGGTACTGCAGGCACATTTACTGTTCCAAAAATAAAATTGCTGATTTTTAGAAAAGGCAAAGATATTTAAAATTAATGCACAGAAACATGCCAGTTTAAGAATAAAGGTCTAGATTTAGCTATTTACCTATATCAAGTCTCCATGATAGAAAAACGTTATTTAAAAATTGGGTGGATGCTGGGAAGGAGTTGTCTATCATGAACCATTCTGTCGGTCCTGAAGAAGTGTTTAGAATTTGAAAAAATAGTTTGCTTTGTGTTTCCTGCTGTCTGAGCACAGCAGTGTTGCCTAACCACCATCCTCACTACTGAACGTCTGAAGCACGGCGAACTGGAGTAAGGATCAGTCGCAAACTGTATGCAACCTGTGGCTGTGGGTGAGCAGGCCGATCCTAGGGGCACCCCGGACACGTAGGGAGCGGCGGACATCGGTGTGCCCTAGTCGGTGTCTTGCCAGCTAGCCAGTGAGATCCTGTGAGACATGAAGGGTGGAGGCCTGTCCTAGGAATACCAAGAGCCCTGCCTTATTTAAGAACCACGGACAGTTCCACCTTCTTTAGAAAGGGGCGTTCTCCAACCTGAATGAGAATCCAGGGTCTCCAAGTCCGATTTGCATTGGGTTTATCGATAATAAAACGTGCAGTTTTAGCTCTCTCGTCGCCAGGAGTTGTGGTTGCGTTTATATCAGCAGAAAGGAATGTTCAGGAGAGAGTTTCAGGAATCCATTTTCTTCCGGGGTCGTATTTTATGAATAAATAATGGGGCAGCCATGCAGGGACTGGAGGATGGGTCCGCGGGGAAGCCCCAGCTGCGCGAGGGGTGGGGGCGGGGATCCCCACACCGCCATTTGAATGCTCAGTGCTGCGGGGGAGGGGCAGAGCCCACCCAGGTTAGGCCGGAGCCGCAGCGAGCGCCATGTGCTCTGGGCTCCTCGCCCTTCTGCTGCCGGTCTGGCTGTGCTGGGCCCTGGGGACCCGGGGCTCGAATCCCCGCAGGTAAGGCCGGGACTTTCCGGGGCTCCGGCCTCCCCGGACGCCGAGCGCAGTCTCCCGCGGGCTCCCGGCTGCGCAGGGCTGGGAGGGGGTCTCGGCGAATCTCAGGCCCGGGTCGGAGGCTGGGGGTGGCACCTGCCGCAACGTTGCCCGCGTCGGCCGGGACCCGGGAGGGGTCGCGGAGAGCCCAGCCCGCCTGGCGCGCGCAGCCACGGCCCGGGCCCGCAGTGTCCGCGCTGCCGCGGCCTCCACTCTCCGGGCCGCACGGCCAAGGCTGGGGAGCCGAGCCGGCGCGGGGGAGGGCGGGGTGCGCGCGCCGGCTCCGCCCCCAGCCCCCCCGCCCGCCGCTCCACCCCCTCGCCCCTCCCCCTCCCCCTCGCTCCGGGCCAGCACGGCGGCGGCGGCGCGAGCAGCAGGAGCAGCGGCGGCTGCGGGGTCGCGACGGCGGCGGGGCGCCCCCTCCCCCGTGCCGGGGCGCGGCGGAGGGATGTGGGGCCTTGCGGGAGGGAGGCTTTTCGGCATCTTCTCGGCCCCGGTGCTGGTGGCGGTGGTGTGCTGCGCGCAGAGGTGGGAGCGCGGGTGGGCGGCGGGCTCGGGGCGGGGGGCGCGGGGAGCCGCCCTGACCCTCCGTCCTCGTCCCTCCCCCAGCGTGAACGACCCAGGGAACATGTCCTTCGTGAAGGAGACAGTGGACAAGCTGCTGAAAGGCTACGACATC
>NDGM010337238.1:0-14030 GCA_002564305.1 Octomys mimax | reverse complement strand
CTCGCTCTCTCCCTCTAAATAAATAAATAAATGTTTAAAAAAAATAAAGTCCATCCTTACACTTAAAAAAAGAAATTAAAAAAAAAAAGAAATGGAAAGGAGATCCTTCAATGCAGATAAAGTAAGATATTTTTCAGCTATGTAAATTCATCAGATTTTAGGAATAAACAAGCAGGAGAAGAAAACGAGAAATAGCTGAATAAACTTGAGTGAGCATCACTTCTGCTGAGGAATACTCTAGACACACAGCAGCTATGACTTTTGTGCTATGCAAATCAGGTACTTACTAGGATGTAAAAACAGACGGATGTCTTATAAATCTAAAAGGAATCAATATAACAATACAATAAACAAGCACACGGAAAGAACAGGAAGAAATTACAAATTCTTTAGAGAACTTTATCTTTTATGCTCCCCATTTATGTTTGATATATAAGATCATCAGAATTATTACTTCAAATATATGAATATTCTTTTATAAAGGCATGTTACTGGGCGCATAACTAGTTGGACTACATGGTTAGAGCTGCCGCGTTGTGCACAGGTATGTGTGATTTGTAAGTTCCTCACTGGTCATTTATTGACTGCAACAAATTAGTGGTCCAAAAGTGACTCTGAGCACATTTTCCACAGAGAATGCGAATGTTACTGCTATTGAGCAACTTAAAAGCTCATATGCACTTCATAATCAGGTTTCAAAAGAGTGAAATCCTGGTGCTTCTTTTTTTAAAAACCTCAAAAGTTATTTATAGGGGCTGAGGAGATGGCTCGGTGGAATAAGCGCTTCCCCAGCAAGCGCAAGGGCCTGAGTTCAATCCCCGGTTGCAAAAAAAAAAGTTATTTATAATCGGCGAAAAGCTATGGGAAACCTTGTAATTATTTGCACTGATGTTTGTATAAGCAAATGCAACAAAAACATAAAAAGAAAAGTAGAGCTTGTGCTGAAAAAGAAGTACTGTGGGATATTAAACACTCTTCTGAGAAATCAATAAGCTGCAGGAGGAGCTATCAGACAGTACTTGGGAATGTTGGGAAACCGGAACCAAACATCTCCAGTTAGTGCAGAGGAGCGAAGCAGAACAGCTCGGGACGCGAGGCGCGGAAGCCGGCCGCCGCCCCCAACACACAGCGAAGGCTGATATTATATTTTATGGTAGCTTTGCGCCGTGATTTGGAAAGACTTCTGCAACTTTAATCTGTATATTGGTTCCAGATTATCAGCTCTGTTTCTGGATTTGGGTTTTGTCATCCCTGAAAAATGTTGCTGAATTCCTGGGAAAGTCCTTGCTCTCATGAATTCCAGGGTTTTCATGAAGTTCATGTAACAATAACCTGGCTTAAATTTAATCTCTGTCTCTTCAGAAGATATTTCCTGGATAGAAGTGTTTTTTAAACTTTCTTTTTGTACTTGAAGCAAGTACAAGTCATTTAGCATCCTTACGTGCGGCACTATTTTGACAGCCTCATACTTTCACAGTGTCGTAACTACGTCTTTTGCGTCCCTGGGTCTCAGTATTCCCTATTTGAATGAAAAGTTGGATCGTATTGTGAAACAGCAACATATATTGTGGTAATCTGAGCAAATTAAATGAACTTCAGCATAAATTTAATATCAGAATTTCCAAAACAGGATTAAAGTAAGCAAAGTAATAAAATCTGGATGAGTGGACCAAAAAAATGAGAGAAAGATAAAATATCTTTACTTTCACTCTGACTTCCTCACTAAGAGTCCTAGTGAACAGTGGTTCGGGTGGGCGTGAAGCGGAGGAGAAGGGGTGCAGATCGAGTTCTCAGGGGAAGGAGACGCGGCTTAGTGGACTGACGGACGTCAGGCTGGGCCGGGGAGCTCTTTGCTCTGTGCTTGGAGTCCGAGGAACCTGCGCAGACAAATGCAGATGTGTATCTATTAGCCACCCTACTAGTCCCTAAGCAATTTATTTTAAAATCATTTTGTTTTCTGGCACCGCTAAGGACGGAGGGCAGGACGCCCCGCGGCCGGCCAGTGCTGCGCCGCCGAGCCGCGCCCGGCCCGCCTGCCTTCTCCTAATCCCACGGTTCTTCCCAGTGGCTAAAATGAGCAAGAGGCCCAGCTGACCCGCGCGCACGCTGCATATCGCCTCTGTCGTACCGTCGGGCTCCTCACAGGGAATCTTCCCTTCCTGAAGAAGACAGTAAGGCCCTATGACAACTGAGGTAGGGCGCAAGACTATGGGATCAGCTCCTCTTTGTCTCTTCTTCAGAGCTGTCTCACGGACTCTGCAGGGTGAAGGAACAAGGACGATGCATGCTGTCGGTAATAGGGCAAAGAGAAGCAGTAGGAATTAGAAAACTGTCAGGTTGTTGTTCTTATGTCTGGATTTGACTGAATTTTGGTCTCTTAAAAACTCACCACTTTCTCAGATCCATAAATGACACCTGGATGCCAAAACAACACACACACACACACACACACACACACACCCCACATCACATGCACACGCACACAAAGTTGTATAACTTGGGATTTTTGAGCGCATTTGCAAAGCCATAAAACTTTCTTCAGGAGACCCAGTTAAGTCTAAATAAAGACAGACAGAGCCAAGGCTACAAGCCCGGGCTTTCGGAGCTGGCTTCCGGCCTACTGTGCAGCAGCTGACTGCGCTGACGCCTGCCGCAGAGTGGGAGGTGCCGCCCCTGTTGGTATTGTGTGGGGGCGTTAATCTAGCGCCCATGTCAAATTGCCGGAGCAATAAGTGTGTTTGAAAGGTTCGGCTTGTGAGGTGGCTGAGGATTTGGGGGCAGGGAAGGAGAGCCTCGCTTTTCTTATCTCATTCAAATTGGTCTGTCCTCTTTTGCTACCATGTGTTTCACAGACATCGAGATGGGTGATCTCCTGGGGGACTTCGGGCACATTCTCCTCTGCCAGTTGAGGATTAGATTCCGCAAGCTGTCCCTTAGCACTTTATACGCACCCATTTAAAATAACTCCAGTAGCAGCACGTCTAATTGGCCCAGGGGACGGTGGGGGGCTTCCCAGTATGATTGTCATTTTGCTTCAAAGGAGAAGAATGAAGTTGATTCTGTGCCTTGTGTCTGAGTAACAATATGTGAAAAGATTCATTTAGTCCTTAATCCTCGAGGAGGACCTGACAAGAGCTGGTCATTTAACAGCTACACAGCGTTCTGCTTTCGAGCTGTTTTTCTTATTTATGTCTTGGTTGTTAAAGCTCTAACTGTTGCCTTTATTGTTCCGTGAAGAAAAAAAGGAAAGTGGAAAGAAAAAAGACAAATTGGTATTAGTAGCTCACAAACCAATGACACTGCACTTAAAAAATGAAAATGACCAAAGTCTTTTAGGAGGTGAAAGTTTGGTTTGGAACATTGTATGCATCATTAGAGATTGCAGCCTCCTGTAAGGTAGCTGGCTTCTTGTGGAGAAAGATAAAACAATAAAACTGGACGAGGGAAATCTTGAGTAAACCGACGTGACAAAGGCAGCGCATGATGTTGCCTCCAGTGGGTCTGCTCCAGCTCTGTGGCCTCACAGGGGCTTGAGTGAGTTTCGAAACAGGCATGAGGTTGCGATGGGTCTTTGTAGCAGACTGAGTTACACAATTTGGAAGTTCCAGTATTAAGTGCTTTTTAGGAGATAGAGACTACCGTTTCTTCTCAATTCCTCTTTTGCTATTGCAAGCCAGTAATAAATCAAATTGAAAAAAATTATTATAAAGTTACAAAAGGGGAAGATAAGGGATTGTACAGAATAGTTACTGTAAGAACCAAAATTATTGTTTTTTTCTTATTACACAGAAGCTGTATATTTCTGTTTGCTCCGGAAAGGTCTTATTGATGTGGCCTTGTTTTAGAAAGCCCACAATGAGAAGGAATAAGCCAAAGAAAAAGTACCACAAGTTTCCAGGGACAGATAAATGTAGGGGACTGACGTAGAAGTATAACAGGTGAAACCCTTTCTGCTCCTTCTCGGGTGGCAGGTGGCTTAGCACTCAGTTCAGTGCAGCCTCCACGTTTGCACACACGTGGAGCACACACCGAGAAGCCAAGTTTTCTTCAGAGGTGGAATTTTTGTCCTGCTGCTTGGATCGTGATTCCAGATGCCTGCTTAGTTCAGAGTAGCCCATTAAGTTAAATATATGAATCAAATCAAAGCAAATACATAAGTGGCATAATTTGTTAAGGTGGAACAGGGGTCAGTGAGGAAAGGGTCATGCCCAATGAAAATATATAAGCAACACTTCAGTTATTAAAAGAACAAGAGATAGCATCTAGTCTCTACTAAAGTCCTGATTGAGATGTTTTTATACATTTTTCAAAAAAAAATTGGATTCATACAGTAAGATCATATTTCAAAAGAACTTAGAATTTTAGAAAGAAAATATTGACATATAAATGTGGCCTTTAAACAGAAAAAAATAAATGATTTGAAAATAAACTGTCAGTGAAAAAATTCTGATATATTATTGAAGTAATTTCCTGTGAAACACCTTGGCAAGGAATCCACTTCCATTGCTGTGAGCTGTGGGTTAGTATGATGATTTAAAGTTCGCTTGCATAATGAAAACTGTAGCCATACAAAGGATCAGAGGAAGGAAGGCTTCTCATAGGCTTTAGTGAACAGTTACCATGAGGGTTCTAATTAATAACTTCTGATGCCAAGCCTGGCCTTCATTTATTTTTATATCATACAAATACCTGGTAAAAGCAGGTCATGGTCCCGGAGATCATAAGGAATGGTTATGTCAGTAGATATCTGTGCTCCCCTACATTTATCCTGAGCAGCAGGGCACACAGATCCTATTTCTCAGGACTGTATGTTGGGCTACGTAGCTATGATGCACAAAGGCTGCAGATAAAATTAAGGTGGTGACACAGCTGATCTTAAAATGGAGAGGTTTTTCCAGGTTGTCTCATTGGTTTGAATATAATTAAAAGGATACTTAAAAGTGGAAGAAGGAGATGTGAACGCAGAATCATTTTCAGACTAACGGATCCTTGGCTGCCGGCGATGATACAGGATGTTAGCAAGGAGAGCCAAAGCACGTGAGTAGATTTTAGAAGCTGAAAAAGGCAAGGAAATGAATTTTCCCCTAGAACCCCAGCGAAGGAATGCAACCATGTAGCATCTAGATTTTGGCCCACTGAGGCCCATTTTGGACTTTTGACCTTCACAACTATAACATAATACACTTGCATTGGTTAAAGGAGTAACTGCGTTAAGGCAACAATAAAAAGACAACACAGGGCTATGCATCGCACCTGTCTCTGCTGGCTTTGTACCAACGTTTACTTCCACCCAGCCTCAGCCCCCGGGCCTTCGAATCAGTATATTTCAAAGGCCACGTCCGGTGGCCCTGCTCTATACTGTCACCTAGCGATCCCAGGCCTCATCTTCTTGTAGGACTCAATCTCATGGCTACAAGGTTGTACAGCTATGTACTAAGGAAGGGTAGCAGCTATAGTTCTGTGGTACAGCATCATTCATAAGGCTGTATTGTGAATCAAGCAGAATGAATGTTAGATCTCAGGCTTTAAAATCTCCACAGGTTTTTATTTGTACACATTTCAGTGCACAGTATTTGCATTCATTGTGGGGGTTCTTACATGTACATAACAAATCTTAATTTTTTAAAAATCTTTTTTCCTCCCTTCCCTCCCAAATCCTTCAACTTTCGGTCCCTTCCCAGAGCACTGAAGACTGCAAAGTACTTCCTGCATTACTTGGTCTACTGCACTCCCTTCAAATCTCCATTATTCAGACAAGAAAACTGATCCACTGAGGCTCAGAGAGATGAAATATTTGACAAATATCTCATTACTAGTCAGAGGCAGAACAAAATCTAGAATATGTTTTTTTCTGATACAGAGCACAGTGTACTTTCCTGAACTTTACTCTACCTGAATTTGATATAAAGTTGTAAAATCTCAGCTATCTCCTGGGAGAAAGTGCCCATTTTCCCTAAAATTCTGACAATATTTCTATTTCCGCACATACTCTCTGATCTATCATCACTACCTTGATTTTCCTTCCACCATTCCCTCACTCCCTATTGCCTGTAAATTCTGATTCACACTGTGAAAACACACAAGTATTTCCCAAGGGTTCATCCAGTAGTGCTGCAATGAATGTCAATAGTGAAGAGCTAAATAATCACACATTACACTTATGTCAGCCCTGAATATTTACTTCATGGCAGTCTTTACCTATTTCAGAATAGCTAGTCCACTGAAATTCTTTGTCAGAAGACTTTTATTTTAATTTTCTAGCAATTATCATTAGTCTAAACTCCATAAACTAAAGCTTTTTTCTTTTCTTTTTTTATATATTTGGTACAGGGTCTGCAGGGTCTACAGGGTCTCGCTGCATAGATTAGACTCATAGCGATTCTCCTGTATTTCAGCCTCCCAAACGCTGGCATTACAGGCATGTGCCACCATGCCCAGTCACAATCACCATCTCAGCATGCCCCGGGGTTGTGCCCATGTGGCACACCAGGGATTGAACCCCAGGGGTTGCGCTCTGCCTCAGCAGGCATTTTAGTCTGCTGAGCTATCTGGCTGGCCCTTATAAATTAAAGCTTTTCTCTGATAGATCTCTGTTGGAAACTAGAGGATGGGAGTAAATAATTTGGAAACAAAAGGCTCTCTTCTTTAATAGTCATTACTTTCAACAAAGTCTGTGCATCAACAGAGTTGGACACACAAAAATCTTCTTTTAAGTTGCCTATGTATTTAAATTGTGTCTACAGTTCTTACCAGCACCTTGTCATTTACATGTTAGCCAGTTCAGACTTTAGTTAGTGAATTTATTCGATTCTCAAACTCCCTGTTGTACCTCATGCCTTTGCTCTTGCAGATTACTTTTTTCGTAAACTATACCCATCCATCGGTCACTTACTTAATTTGTTTATTAAAAATATCATTTTTTGAGCTTCCACATGGCAGGAACAAGGTGAGGCTCTCCAGGATGGGAGAAGCCTGTGACTCCGGAACTCAGAAGCCACCCGGAAGTGAGGCAAAGGGCAGACACAAAAATGCATAACATCAGTACAGCTGCACTGAAGTTTGAGGGTGGGATTATATCTTGATCATATCCTTATGAATTGGAAATATCATTACGCAAAACACATTTAATTCCTCCTAACTTACCAAACACCATTGCTCAGAACATATGCCAGTGAGTGTCAGTTGTTCACCTTATGACCGTGTGTCCCACTGCACTGTGTATGCAAAGCTCAGAATTCAAAATATAATTTCTTTTTTATTTTTGTATTTTAAGGAAGGGTCTATAGGATGTTCAGAGTCTCACTACTAGATTGGAATTGTAGTGATCTGCCTGTTTACAGCCTCCCAAGAGCAGGGATTACAGGCACACGCCACCACGCCCAGTCTCAATTGCTGTCTCAGCACGTCCCAGGGGCGGGCCAGCACTGCAACCCTGGGGATCGAACCCCTAGCCCCTGTGCCTGCTTGCAGGCTCTTTAATCCGCTGAGCTATTTGGCTGAACATGAAAATATAATTTCTAATAAATGCATTTCTTTTGCACAATCCTGAGGTAGAACAGTCACGAGCTGAACAACCATAGTGGAGAAGCAGCTATAGGCAAGTGCGGATCTGCTCCTGGAGAAACAGAAATCAGCCTTTGGGAAGGGGGATCTGTTTGAAGGTAAAGGCTGGCTTCACCTTTGGATACAGCCTGAGATGACTCACATGCTACTCACAATACTCACTCATCAAAGCCTGACAGAATTAATGGTAATAGTTTGTGAAGAAAGGCCTCCTGAAACAGTTACTGTGACCTCTTTATTGGCAGATGACTTTGCCTCGTAAACTGTTATTGTCTGTCGAGATGTAGTTGGTTAGAGAGAGGTAGAAACCACATGGATATTCCAGTTCCATAAATTAAAAAGATTTGGAGTTTTTACCATTGAATTATCTTTATTCCTTATTCAAATTGAGTAAATTTAATCACCAGTAGGTTTAATAAAGTTGCCAGATTAGACACAGCACATTCAAATGATGGCTTTGCCAGGTATAAGCATACAACCTAGGCTCCTCGTATGACAGCAGGTCCTCGTATGGCAGCGGCTCCTCATTTCAGCTGCAGCAGCCCTACTTTTCCAATAGGCATCATTGCAACACTTTAAAGAATTGCACAAAGAACACACAAAGGTCCTGGAGTAGTGATTGACATCCAAAACAGAATAATTGTGAAATTTTTCTGTGTCCTTACTCTTATTTTGGATAGTCTATATTTATAATAAAGGTTTGAAATGTCTGAAAACAGATGAAATTATGCTCAGATAATTAAATTTCTACTTATCCTTGTGTGCTGTAGTCAACATCCCGATACTAGGTGGGAAACATCAAGAACGCGTGCTCTGTGAAGTAAAGGTTTGTCCCCTTTCTCATGCTACTCCAGGGCTGCACTGAATAACATAGAGGAAAAGTGGGCAGAAGCAGGACCTCTCAGCCAGGCACCCAACTCTACCTTCATTCATAATTGGCTATTTAGTGTTCCTAGATTTAAAAGGACACCTCCATTGTTAAACAGTGTAGTGGCATCATCCGAAACTTGATGAATCTGAAAGTGGATGATATAAGAATGTGTCACCCATTCTTCAGCTCATTTTCAAACCACCTCTTTGTCCTCGGTCCATAGTGAGATTCCATTTCAGGTGCTTCTTGCAACTAAGTGTGACCAGGTGACAAAGTTCTAGCGAAAGCACTGTGAGTACAAGTGACGCACGCTCCTTTGTGAGCAGCCTCATGCTGTCTGCAGTGAAAGAATCTGCAGGTCTTTGCATGACTGGGGAGCATAAGCCCTGGGATACACGTGGGAAAACAGTGGGAATACGGCATAGACTGGGCCTAATGAAATAACTCATTAGATTCTTTATAGAATTGTGTGAAAAATAAATTTTATTATACTAAGCTACTAAGGTGAAGAGGGAAGGTGCCTCTTTAACAGTATCTAAAATTACTTCTGGGCTAGCCAAATAGCTCAGTGGATTAAAGCACCTGCAAGCAGGCTCAGGGGCTGCTGGTTCGATCCCCGGGCCTGCCGGGCCTGCTCCATGCCCAGGGCACCATGAGATGGCGATTGAGACCGGGTGTGGTAGCACGTGCCTGTAATCCCAGCTCTTGGGAGGCTGTAAACAGGCCAATCACTATGAGTCCAATCTAGTAGTGAGACCATAGCACCCTGTAGATCCTTCCCTAAAAATACAAATAAATAAATAAATACTCCTTTCTAATACATGCGTTAATAGAAAAAAATAATAAAAGGTTTGATCTGGTCTTCTCTGCAAAGGAACTGGCCTCATTTCAAATAATGAATTCCCTTTATAAATTTCTAGAAGACTGTTTAAGGGAAAATACAACTTCTTGGGTTTTTTAGTATGTTTTTCATTCATAACATCTTGCCTAGATGACATCTGTTGCTCGATAAAAATTGGATGAAAAATAATGCTATTCAGTAAGTAATTGTCTCTGTACTGACAAAAGTCCATCTAAAAGAGGGTTACACAGAAAAACTTGCCAGCAGACATTCTGGGTTCAAATGCTAACTGAATTTGGCCAATTTATTTAGCCTCTTTGTCTGAGCTCTTTGATTTATAAACTCAGGATGAAAATAGAAATTGAGCTTGAAGATACCCTTGTACCATTGTTATATTGAAAGAGTTCGTGGATTTTAGCTCCTTGGCGTAGGGCTTTTTCATGGTAAGAGCAGTGAGAACATGTATCAAGTATTTCTAGATGCCAGCCCATGTTCTAGCATCATTATTTCATCGAAGGATAAGTGCATGTTCTTCATGTAGTCAATATCTTTGGAAGAGATAAATGAAACCTATGTGAATTTGTGTTTATTGACAATTATTTGTATTGACAAAGGGAACATGACACTTAGTTTTAGATGCAAGAAAATTTAGTGGGGAAATTATGAAGAAGATGGAGCTTCACAGTTTTCAAAGCAGGTTTTGTACTAGTGGAAGCTAACCAGAAGCTGCAACAATATTTTTTGCCTGGAATGATTGCTGTTGGGTAGCTGGAAGCTTCTACCCCATCTCTAGGGCAAAACAAAACACCTGATACTGACAGCTTGAAGGAGGAGAGGTGCATGTCGCTCACAGTTTCAGGTGTCCATGGCGGCTTGCTCTGGGGCTGCAATGGTGAGGTGGAAGGGTGTGGTGGAGAGAGCTGTTTATCTGATGGTAGTCAGGGAAGAGGGGATGTTGGCGAGTTAGGGACAGGAACAGAACCCTCTAACTGTGCACCAAGGACCTGCTTCCTTTACCTATGCCCAAGCTGCTTAAGAGGACCACCAACCATGAAATAAGTGGGAGAGTAATCCACAGAAGAGCATATCGTGCTCATGATGCAATGATGTTCTAAAATCTCGACCCCTCAATGCATAAGGCTTTGGGTAGCATGCAGATCTAAGCCATAATGTTCTTTTACTTGAGCCCAAAATGCTCACACTCAACTCATAGTGCATCTTTAAGAGGCACTAGGGCCTAACAACTCCAGGGTTTCTGAAAAGTCCAAGTCCAAGGTCTCCTCTGAGATGCAAGGCAAGCTCAAAACTATTATCCCCTATCAAAATAAGAACAGTTCAATTCTTCCAATATGTGGTTGCACGTGGTAAACATGCCTGTTACAAAGAGAAAAATAGGGAGAGCAGGGAAATAATTAGATCCTGAGGACTCAAATCCAGCTCCTGTGGCAGACTGTGGTGGGATGTGAGTACCAAGGAGCTTGGGCAGTGTGACCACTATGGCCTTCCTGCTTGCTGCCATGTGTCCTCTCTCTTGGGGTCACTCCACTCACCGCCTGTGGATTTTCTTTAAGATGTTGCATAATCCTAGTACATAATCTTCCTGGAGTTCTTACTATATTTTTGGCTTTATTATTATACTTTCATATATTTCTCTCAGGGACACATTGCCTGGTCTGTTGGCTCTTTCTAAAAAAATCTGCATGGGAGCCTTTATGAATCCCAAATTTATTCTGTGTGACTTTAAATCAGCATCAAGTGAGTGGCACCAGAGTCCAACACCAGCTTAATCGTTACCTTGTCTCCTTCCTTAATCAGCTTCTGAGTGACTTAGTGGCTGAACGTGGGTAAGCATTTCCCTAGACATCCTTGAACTAGCAGGACAATCTAAGGCTGTTTTGTAAATGTAGTCTTTCTAAAGAATGTATCCTTTTACTCTCTAAGCCAGTTGAAGGATGGCGTCTGTCTTGTTTCTGAGATGTCCTCAAACTGTTGTTTCTATTGTCCCTGAGTAAAACAATCGACTTGTTTTCAATGGTGCTAATCATTTTAGTCCCCCATTCTCTTTGATTCCAGCTTTGCCCACACTTCCTTTCTGGCTAACCTATAGAATTTTTTTTATAATATCCTTTGGTTCTGATTCTCACTATATTTCTGGTTAGGAGCTGCCATCAGTACCCATGCCACATCATGGATACTGGATTAAAATGTCCTCAGCAATCTGTCGCTTTAAAATTTTGGGGACACAGACAAAATGTAGTTATTTGCCAACATATGACAAGCATGGCCTCCACTGTACTTCCCAATAATGTCCACACTTCCTTATGAAACCCCCTGAGCCTGGCCTTTACTGTCCACATTCCTATATTCATTATCATCTTCTCAACACCCAAAAAAACTGTCCTTCTTTGAGCTCTGCTTACAATATTTGGAGACTTCTCTGTCGTCTTATGCTAGTCACTTTCCCACCGATGGGACAAAGTACCTGATACGTGCATGCATAGCAAGAGATGTTCATTTTGCTACACGGTTTCAGAAGGCTAGGTCCATTGTCGACTGGCCCTAGGGCAGAAACAGCATGGCAGGATGCCACCTGGAGGGAGCTTTCTCAATCCATGGCAACCAGGAAGCAGAGAGAGAGCAGGGCACAAGAATACACTCTTCCGGGTCACTCCTCCTGTGACACAACTCCTTTAACCAGGCCCCATTTCCTAACATTCAAGTATGAACTCAACAGTAGATTGTTGGATTGAACTGCTGATGAATATACCACACCCATGAGACACTCACATCCTGTGTCTTCATTTGTATGTCTTTATACGTATCTTGTATTTTTCATATATAATTATATATTGTTATGGCTTGTGTCTAGTTGTCCACCCCCCCAACCCTGAGGTCTTATGCAGTCGTGGAGTGGCTTTTAGGGTTTGTGATTATTTCATAATCCAATACTGGAGTGTGAGTGCTGCTGGGATTATGGGGGTGAATGCTACACCCGCGGAAAGCCTAAGTACAATGTAAGGAAGAGAGAGAGACTTCCTCTCTGCTGCCGCTGCCGCTGCTACTGCTGCTGTGGCTGCTCCTCCTCTTGCTCTTTGCTGTCTTCTGCTGCCATGAGCTGCTGCCTTCTGCCGTGTGCCACTGTGCCTTGGAGCCAGCCTAGTGTGGACTGAAACCTCTACACACTGTGAGCTAAATAAACTTTTCCTTCCTTAATTCTGTGTGTCAGGTATTTTGTCCCAGCAATGAGAGTATAGGAACTGAGACATATATCATATAAGTACATATGCATAATCTTGTTAGCTCCTGTACTGAACTATAATCCTCCTGAAGTTTGAAACCATGTCGTTTTACTCACTTTTTTCATCTAAGTCCCCTTCTACTACCAACCTCATTGTCAGAGCATGAGAACAGTGACCAGTGAAACAAGCTCAAATATCTCATTCCTTCTGAGTTCAGGCTCTGTTGAAGAACAGCTCCTGGGATCTGGTAGAAGAGCTGATTTTATAATTAATTGTGTGCTTTATTTTCAGGAAATTGTTTAGGGTAACTGTGTGGTTAGAAGGAGAGATTTTTTAAATTATCTACAATGTCAAAAAAAGCAAACAGAAATATCTTTAAGGAAATGTCGAGGATCCCTCACTGTAGGACTCTGGGAAAATCTCAGGAAAGAATTTAGCTATCCTTTCCTCTACAGCACATACCTTGTGTTGTACAGGTAGTGCCCCATAAGCAAACTCAGGGATCAGCAGCTCGTGTGTCCACAGCCAGAAGATAATCGGTCATAGGGGTCAGAATCATCAACCTTGTTTCAGGAATCGTTTCTTCTTCAGAAGGCCCTCACCTGCCTAACTCAGATGGTTTCTAGTGACACTGATCATGGTGTTGTGAAGCAAAGCCCCAGCCTGCAGGTCACAAGATTGGAGCTCTGTCCTTGATACAAGACAAGGTCTGGCACTAACTGAAAGGGAAAAGGCACCCTCTCCTCTGGCCAAGCCACCCACACCAGTAGGCCTCGGTGCTGCACAACATGAAGGAGTGGGCTAGACTTCTTTGCAGCTGGATGACTCTTGAGGGTGGCATGACAAACACTGATGCTCCTTGAACCTATCTACATGAAATACCCTAAGTGGGTCCCAAACACACATGTGCACACCTGCTTGCTCTGGCACCATCTATACAAGGAAAGCAAAGGCAGTTCCCCCTAGGGGCATAAGCGACTTGTGTTTCCCGTGCTGGTGCTGGGGGAGTCAAATTGTAGGGAGCTTGCTAGCTTTGGAGTCAGGTGCCCTTGAAGACTGATAACTGCTGGTCAAATTTGCTGCAACCATCGCAACAGTAAGCCCTTATGCAGCCTAGAGATTTCTACGCCTTGTGAATGTATATTTATCGAAGTAATAATTTTTAGGGAAGAACTCAAGTGATTAGAATACCCAATTGCACCCTTATAATTGAATATAATGGCATTTGAGCCATCAACTCCTCTGATCAACTTTTTCTTTATGATTGAAATATCCAGAGGGGCTCTATCTAGCTTTAGAAGTTGAATCCAGGTTATTTCCCCCAGTTTGGCAAAGCCAGAGTGCTTCCATCTTTGCCAGCTAGAAAAGCTAGTGAAATCATAGTACATTCTTAGTGGTAATTTATTAAGTAGAGAAAGCTGATATAAAAAGATAAGACAGAAGGCTTTATCACTTACACACACACACACACACACACACACACTCTCTCTCTCTCTCTCTCTCTCTCTCTCTCTCT
>NDGM010337181.1:0-13864 GCA_002564305.1 Octomys mimax | reverse complement strand
GGAGGAGGAGGAGGAGGAAGGGGAAGGGGAAGGGGAAGGGAAAGGGAAAAGGTAAGGGAAGAAGGGTAATGGGAAGGGAGAAAGAGGAAGGGGAGGAAGGGGAAGGGGAGGACGAAGACAAAGATGAAGATGAAAAGAAGATTGAACCATATGGCCACTTAATAAATAGCAGGAAAATCAAGGTTTGAATCCAAGGTTGCTGAATTTCAAATTCTATTTTCTCACTGTTGCCCAAAGCTGCCTCCCACTTGGGGCTGGCCTCTGGGCTCCCCAGTGGCTCTGAGGAAGGCAAGTGGGCCTGCCCAGCTGCAGTTCTGTGGCCTGATTCCCAGGCAGCTCTTCCCCAGCAGCTGCAGAGACACAGGGTGAGGAGAACCTGTTCTCCCCCTCAACTTGTTACCAGGTGGCAGACTGTGGGGGATAACAAGGAGCATAGCTGTGTGTCTCTACTGCCTGCTGTCCCTTTTTCTTCTCAAGCCTTGGGGACAAGAGGGAAGCTCCTTGGAGAGACACAATTGTATCCAAGTTCTCCAGAGAAACAGAACCAATATGTGTTGGAGGAGATTATGAGAGATAATTCATGTCACTGAGGAAGCCAGCAAGTCCCACCATCTGCCAGCTCTGGGCTGCAGAACCGGGTGTAACTCGGTGAAACAATTCTTCCTCCTGCTTTTTGTTCCATTTAGACCCTCAGTGAATAGGACAGTGCCCTGTGGCCATGCAGAAGAAGGCTCCACTCAGCTCAAATGCTTATTTCCTCCAGAAACACCCCTGTAGACATGCCCAGAAATAATGTTTGCCAGCCATAGGGGCGCCCCTTAGCCAGTCACATTGACATGTAAAATTAACCACCACAACAATACTGGAACATAGGCTTCACCTGTGCACAGGAATTCTCTTTGGAGGCATTAGGAACAGTAACACACAGGACTCCTGGAAGGCCCACAGATCAGCATCCCAAAGCCCAAACCTCACTGCTGTTGAGGAAGGGTGAAGAAGTAAGCCAGGCTGGGTGGGGGTGCTTCTTACGGTGGCTGCAGAAGGCCATACTACCTGCCTGCTCTTTCTAGCTGGCTTTGTGAGAGCCAGCTACAGGGCTAGTACATGCCAGGGCACAGGTGGGCTGCTGATGCGCTGCAGGATGAAAGGGCCCTTGAGAAGCAAGTTGTGGTGAAGACAGCCTGGAAAGCAGGGAAGTCGGAAGTGAACCACGGTTCTGAAGTGGGGATCAGAAAACTGGAAGGTGTATTTTCTAGTTACAGTGAGGACTGCTGAGGTTTGGGTCTCCAGCCTACAATTTTAATTAGACTCAAAAGTTTAATACTCACAGTTCTT
The DNA here is from genome assembly GCA_002564305.1 of Octomys mimax. Classification (NCBI taxonomy): domain Eukaryota; kingdom Metazoa; phylum Chordata; class Mammalia; order Rodentia; family Octodontidae; genus Octomys; species Octomys mimax. Next base: position 12,529 of record NDGM010337181.1, on the reverse strand, counting down.
ACTAAGAGTGTGGAATGAAGAAGACCAAGTAACTTAGAAAGTCTTGGAGCTTTGAGGTAAGAGGTGCCACCAGCACTTCAAGGCCCTGAAGCTTTACTGCATCATTAAGCAGAAGTTACTCCTCAGAGCTCTTGAGGATACTGTTTGGCACAGGGACAGCGTATGATCCACTGTGGTGCCCTTTCTGGTAAAGGCAAGCAAGTAGGTAATGATTTGCATGTATGAGGAATGGCCAGGATCATAGCTTTAAAAAACACCCTGGAAAACACATCTTTCTGAGATATATTTATATGAAGTACTGAGAAGAAGAAGAAAAAGGATAGAAAGGTCTAGAATCTTTGCTACTCAAAATGTGTTTCATGAGCCAGCAGCAGCAACACCACCAAGCACCCTGTTGCAAAAGCAGCACCTCACCCCTTCCACGCTGCACCGGTGAGACAGAAGCTCCAAAATACCCTCCAAAATACCCATGTGCACCATGACGTGTTAGGAGCATTCCTGCTGTCCAAACTTGGCTGGGCCTCGTGGGATCACCTGAGGAGTTTTAGCAGTGCCCAGGCCCAGCCCCACTCCCGGAGGTGGTGGGAGTCCGGGAGGGGGCTTGGGTTCTGGGATAGCTCTCCCTCAATTCTGATGTGCAGTAGGGTTGAGAAGCAATCCTCTGTGACCCACTCAGGTGTGAGGGGCATCAGGCAGGGGTGAGCACAGGAAGCACAGGGTGCCCTGTAGGCCTTGCCTAGATGCCTAGATGCAAACTTGCCCTTCTTTTCTTTTCTTTCCTTCCTGCCTTCCTTTTTTTTTTTTTTTTTTTTTTTTGGTGTTTTTGAGACAGGATCTGGCTATGTAGTTCAGGCTGGCCTTGAGCTCACTTTGTAGCCTAGGCTGGTCTTGAACTTGCAATCATCCTTCCTGCCTCAGCCTCCCAAGTGCTGGGATTACAGGCATACCTGGCCTGACTTTCAATCAGAGAGTACCTCAGAGCTACAAGGGGACTGACTGCCTGGAGTTCTGAATTCTAATCTCAACTCTACTTTCCTCAAAATGTTCCTGAGCCTCATTGATGAACTGTCTCCCACTTGAAATCCTCACTTGAAAATGAGGCTGTTTCTTTCCCATGCTTTGTGATCCTGCTTAAATAAAGTGGGGCCACTCACAAGTTCTGCCTGGTGTGCTTCCGAGGTCACAAAGGGCCTGCTTCCTCTGATGGGAAGGTCAGCCTCAACTATGTGACAGGAGTCACGGGAGTGGTTACGCTTTGGAGGTGAAGGTGACAGAGAAAGGGGACTAGGGAGCCTTCCAGCGTGGGATAGACCCAACCTTGATCCAGGTGGTGGTGTCACAGGTGCATATTGGCTTAGCTTGTCACCTGGGAAGTGAGCAATTTAAGTAAATTATATCTCAATTACAGACAAAGAGGGGGTGGCACTTAATAGCCCCCCAGAGAAAGGAAGGCCCTCCCAGCACTTGCCAGGGAACATTGGCAAGAAGGTAAAGCAGAAACTGATGGAGAAGGGACAGTGAGGACCAGAGACACAGACAGAAAGGTGAGGACAAGGATGGACAGAGAAGGTACATATGGGAATCACCTGATCGGAATTCCAGGCAGTTGGATAGTCCAAGGTGAAAGGGAGCGGGGCTTCTAAGCAGGATGAGCAGCTGTACTGGTTTGCCCCAGGACTGTCCTGGTTTTAGCATGGAAAGGTCTGTGTCCCAAGAAACTGATCAGGCCAAAATAAACAGGGACAATGCATTGCCCAGGCCTGGGGCTGTGGATGGCATTTGGACTGCTTAGGAGGAAGTGGAGCAGGTGCAGGAAATCCTCCCTGGGCCCCACGCTGTGTGGAGGAGCCCCTGTTGGCTTAGATAGATGGGCTCTTTCCTCTCTGACCCGAAGTGAGCCAGGAATCCAAAGTCTGAAGCAAGGCGGTGGCCACCCGCCTTTGAGAGTTCCAGATGGCCCAGCTCTCCCTGGCGTTCCCAGTCAGGCCTCCATCCTGCAGTCTTCAACTGCACAGCCCCCTTGGGCAAGTAGGCAACTGTTTGTTTGCTCTGGGGTATTTCTATCTGGCTTTGCATCCTGTGGTGTGGGCATGTCCTCTTCACCTTTGTACACTGCTGTGGCTCAGCGCAGGGCCACAGCATCGCGTCTTGGGAGAATTTTTCATCTTTTTATGTCATGAATCTTTTGGGCAACTTATAATTCCCTTCTCAGAATAATGCTTTAAATGCACAACATAAAATACAGAGATTTGAAAAGAAAAATCAGTTATTTTAAGATACGGCTATCAAAAGATTTCTTAAAACACATGTATTTGGGGAAAAAAAAAATACCCATCTACATCCTTCTTTGTTAAAGCTTTGCCCCACAAGATGCAGCTGCCAGTGGATTGTGAGGTAACTGTGACAGCAAATGATATTTCTTGATACCGGACACCAGTGCACCAAGAAAGTGGAAACATTTGTGATTTCTGTTAGTGATAGATGGCAGGTGCTGCTTACTGACACTATTGTCGTTTGTTCCTTACACTCCTCATAACAAGAAATGCTACTTTTCACTAGTAGTGTATGCAAACTTAGGTGTGGTTTTTCTTCTACCCAGTGTCACACACACACACACACACACACACACACACACACACTGAATTATGTGGACTTCCATTTGAGAAATGCTACATAAGTGAATGAAAGATCAGAAATGTGCTTTGGGGGCTGGCCAGATAGCTCAGCAGGTTAAAGAGCCCTGCTTAGACAGACACAGGGATTGGGGTTCGATCTCTGGTGTGCTGTCCTATGCCAGCCCCTGGGGCAAGCTGAGACACGACTGAGACTGGGCGTGGTGGTGTGCGCCTGTGATCCCAGGGCTTGGGAGGCTGAAAACAGGAGAATCACAAGGAGTCTGATCTATGTAGTGAGACCCTGTAGACCCTGTACTAGATACATTAAAAAAAAAAAAGATACTATTAAGAAGAAATGTGCTTTGGGAAACATAGCACATAGTGTCTTTCTGAGTCCAGTTAGTCCCAGAGAGATGTGTGCTTCCTGGGTTAGGTAAAGGTGCTTGAGATCCAGGCTCAAACCAGGACACTCTGAGGCCAGAATCAAAGCAGAGATGCTAGTCTGTTTGTCAGAGCTGCCTTGTGGTTGGCTTTGCTGGAGTAAGATGACATTTGTTAGAGGAAAGGCGAAGACTGCTGGGGAGCCCTCACATCTCACAGTGCCTCTGTGTAACACAATCCTTTGCATAAGAACTGCTGGGCCCTCTTTGAAGTAGAGTCTACTCAAGAGGAAGATAGTGCAGAACTTGAGGTCTTAGCAAGAGGAGGTTTTGTTGCTGTTGTTTGTTTTGAATATCACCCCAAGAGGTGCAAGAGGGCCGGGGAGCAGAGACGCTGCAACAAGTGGCCCTCAGTCTTGGCCAGACCCCAAATGATCTGGGGCAGGACAACTGCCCTCCAATTAGCAATGAAGGCCCACTAGAGTGCCAGTTGGCATACCCCCAGCCCCAGCCTGGTGACATTGCAGCCCTTTAAACAGCTTGCTTGTCCTTGTTCCTGCACAGCAGGGCTGAGCCCGGGGTTATTTTTATCTGACAGTGTTGTTGCTGGTTTTCGGGTAGCTGCGGCTGAGGGCTCGGCAGCGGTGAGTGCGCAGCAGGGTTTCCTGTCAGCAGCTCCCTCCCACCTCAGGGTTGAGGTTGCAGCGCTGGCTGGAACCTAGCCTTGGCCTTGGAGGACAGCAAGAGCATGGTGGCCTTCCCGGGCCTGTCCCCTACAGCCTGGCCACTCAGGTTCTGCCCCTGGGTGCCCCATCCCTATCCTCTCCAGAGAGGGGAACGAAGGTACTTTTCTTGCCTGCTTCTCACCCACCGCACAACCATACTCAGTCAAACTATTGCTTTCTGGGAAGCCAGATTCATCAGATTGCGTCTCAGTTTTGACTGTGAGCCACCATCAGAATTTTCTTTTTCTTTTAAAAATTCTAGTTGCAGCCTACCAATAAATTGATTTCGCAACCTCATAATGAGTCATAATTCAGTTTGAAAAATACTGCGCCTGATGACTTTCTGGAGCTATTTGTCTTTTCTGGGTGAAGGAAAGGCACCAGAATATATATAACTCTGCGCAGGCTTTGAGTTAGGCCCATTTCACAGAAGAAGAAGCTGAGCCCGCATTACTGGTGCTTGGGAGGGAGACTCAGAGGTTCTCACGTTGCTGGGCGCTCTCATCCTAGACCTTGTCTTGGGTCCACAGAGTGAACCGTGCTGGAAACATGGACATCATGGACCCGGCAAGCAGTGCAGGTTGGAGCTTCTCTCTCTGGGTGTTGGATGTTCTCCGCTTCTCAGTGCACTATTGATTCTAATCCTGCTCTCTCTAATTCTAAATGCAGTGCCCTACAGAGCCCCCTAACCTCAGCTTTGCATCTGCACAATAACAAGTCCACTTCATTGGAAAAAATATATTCATTGGGTATTTTCTGGTAAAAAGGAGGGACAATGACTGGAAGAAAAATCAAAATGCAAATAACGGATTTCCCACCATGATGGGGTTTTAAAGATGAAGCCCCTAAATTTCACTGTCTTCATAATTCTCTGTGTTGCTAAAATAGTTTATACAAAACCAAAAACATTGTAGCTGTGAAAACCCACAATTTTCAGACATGTGATGAGAAAGAGAAGAAAGGGAGAGAAACCAGTGATTTTCAAGTGGCAGCTTGCACTAGAAAAGTGGACTTGCATTTTTTCTAACTGAAAATGGCAAAGGAAATATCAAAAAGAATGTAGAACGAAAAAAAGAAAGAAAAAAAGCTTTGCATTTCAAACTAGGATTTCTATCCAGGTAAATAGAGGGAGTAGTCTTATGAATATTCTGATTTAAAGATTATACTGACAAACATACTGAAATAGAAAATCCCCCCTCCCCCAGACAGTATAAGTCAGTTTGTTAGTTGCCCAGGTAACAGTTCCTGTTCCAGTTCCGGCTGCTCCTGTGTCTTAGAAACTGCTGGTCACTGTGATGCACAGCTGGTTGCCATGATGCACACTGTATAAACGCATCTCCAACTGACAAGCCATTGTGCCTCTGCACTTCCTGCTTGCTTATCCCACATAAGCCCAGGCCACCAGAGATCAGGGACTGATACTCTGGAAGTGATCCGGATCAGTGCTCGTCAATGTAAACAAATCTGCCTCCAAATCTTGGGAGTTGTTTCAGTTCAGCGTCTCTACTTGCCTTTACAATACCACACAGGAACCACCAATGCTCACAGTTCTAGAGCACAGGCTGTGTAGCCTCCAAGCTATCCAGTCGCGGACAACTGTGTCCCCTCGACCCACAGTTACCTCTACCTAGTAAGATCCACTGAGCCTGAGGAAGGCCAACTGAGTGCTCCACCCTCACAGCCCTAAACAGGAAGTACTTGTCTTCTGTCCGTTTCCCAGGCAAGAGCATGGATGAGCCTCGACATGAAGAGACTGGTCCTGAGTCACACGTGGTGTGCTGAGCAGCACTGGTAGGAGAGACAGCGTAAGCAGCAGCCACACTCCTCAGTTGTCACCCAGCCCTCCTCTTTTAGGAGACTTGGGGCAAAGTGGGACCGTATTGAAGAGACTGGCCAACCATGCAAATCAGGATGAAGAAACTTTTTTTCAAGCAAATAGTTATTCTATTCAGAAGTTCACACAGAGAAAGTGTGAGACAGAAATAAAGACTCACATTTCCATTCCCAGGGGCTATTTCCCCCCAGTGTCCACTTGTTCCACACCATTTGCTGTAAAGGTTACTCTTTCTCCACTCAGATGTCTTTGCACCTTTGTCAAAAATCAGTTGCCCATGCACACGTGAGTCTATTTCTGGACTCTGCTTCTTTGATCTTCTTTTCCATCTTTGATGCCAGTACTGTACTGTTTTGATTATTGTCACTTTGTAATAAGTTTCAAAATAGAAAGTCACAAGTCTTTGTGTTTTCTTTCAAAGTTCTGTTACAGAGGGCTGGTGAGATAGCTCAGTGGACTAAGGGCCTGTTTATGCAACTACAGGGACTGGGTTCGACCCCCGGCACCACCTGCTGTACTGGCCTCACCCCCCTGGGTACGCTGAGCCAGCCACCAAGAATGGGCGTGGTGGCGCACACCTGTAATTCCAGTGCTGGGGAGGCTAAAAACAGGAGGACCATTGTGAGTCTGAGCTGTGTTGTGAGACCGTGTACCAAATACATTTTTTAAAAAAGTCTGTTATTTAGGTTCTTTTAAAAATATTTTTTCATGTTTTTCTGTGATATCAGGGATTGACTCAGGTACTTCTTTGTAGTTCTTATTTGGAGACAGGATCTCACTAACTTGCTAAGTCACACAAACTGGGCTTGAACTTGCAATTCACTGTTTTAGACTCCCAGAATGCAGGGATTACAAGGTCCCAGCACCGTGTCCAGCTGGTCCTTTGCACTTACATATGAATTTCGCAATCAGATCATTAATACCTACAGAAAGGGAAACTTTCTGATATTTTTGACTACTGTTGATAAATTTGAAAAGAACTAAGATGACTTTTTTTTAATGTTGGACGTCAAACCCCAGGCCTGTGAAGCCCAGCAAGCCCTCTGCTACAAAGCTACATCCTCCAGCCCAAGGTCTGACGTTGTAACCATATCAAGCACTTCGGATCTATGAACATGGTATAGCTTCTGTTTGTATACACCTTCTTTAAGTTTTCTCAGAAGTAGTTTTGTAGTTTTTGTTGACCAGATTTTGTATATCATTTGTCAGATTTATCCCTAACTAGCTTATGTTTTCTAATGCTAATTTAAATGCTACGTTTTTTGGTGTTTGTTTTGTTTTTGGTACTGGGAATCAAACTTGGGACCTTGTGCTTGCCAGGCAGCTATGTTAAATTTTTGTTTCTTGTTCATTACCAGTATGCAGACATGCATTCAATTATGTATATAGAGCCTAGATTCTAAAAACATGGTAAACTCATCTTGTCAGTTATCATAGTAGCCTTTATGGACTAATGGTAGTTTCATAGGATTTTCTAATAAAGCCAGATGCTGAGAGGTTATGTTCAAGGAGAGCATACTCTGACAAACTCCACCCTCAGGCTGTTAGAAGGAAGCAGACAGACAGTCCAACGTGAGAATGGACAAATCCTGCCAGTTGTCTGAGGGGAGCAGACCCATAGATGTAGCCGCTCCATTAAGGCTAATGTTAATATAGATTGATATTCTGTTAATATTCTGAAATACCCTCAGCACAGATCACCTGATTATCGTCTGCATTCATTGTGGTTAGGCTACCAAAAGAGAGCTGAAAAAGACAAAAATTCGGTCTCGTGTTAGGGAAATGGTCCATGATTTTCTCTACAAAGCACCACTTTTTCTGCCTTGGATCTCCCCAAGGCTCCTTTCTGCTCTCCAGGCTTCGTATCTGCCCCTCCAACCCATTTCTACTGAGCCAGATAGTATAAAAATGTAAATCAGACCACACTAGTTCCCGCACTTATAACAAAATCTAAACTTTTTACCCAGCCTGAGAAGTCCTCTCTGTGTGATTTCCTTTCCCACCCCCACCATCAGGCTCCCCTCCCTTGGGGAAGCAAGCATTGCCCTATGCATTCCAAACCCTTCTCCTGCTACTCACCCACTAATTCCTTCTTGTCCTTTTTTCCTGATGTCCTTTCGGGCTTTCCCATCTGATCTTCCCTCCGAGGGCACCCAGCTTTTTCCGGCCCTCACTGTATCAGTCATTTAACTTGATAGTCATAAAAGCCAAGATGACTACTAATTCTTTTTCTTGTACTGGGGATTGAACACAAAGTCTTTGCCTTGGCTACACACTTACTCGGCCACTATTTTATTTTATATTTTGAATTAGGGTTTTATCTATGCTGGGCTCAAAGTTGGGATCCTCCTGCCTTAGCCTCCCAGAGTGCCACCATACCTGGCTAATACTACTGCTAATTTGTGTCCTTACCTCCTATTTGACAAGTAATGGGTACTCAAATTGTTTCAATTATTGCTCAATCTCTTTGTAGCTACACCTAACTACAACTACTCACCTACCCCTCCACCCCTGCCTTTGGGATCGACCTCACATCTTTGGCTTCTTTTTCTTTAAAAGCATGTTCAAACTTTAACTTCTCCCCAGGTGATTGTAGAAAATGCTAATTCTTGGACACTACCCCAGATCATTCAAATCAACATCTTTTGAGTAAGGCCCTGGTATTTGTTTTTAAAACTCCTTAGCTCACTCTCAGGTACATCCAGAACTGAGAACCATACACAATGAAGAAAAGAAAGGTGGCTTTCATCCAACTAGGGGATAAAAAATCCATGGGCGGAGTAATCCAGAAGGACCAGCAGACAGGAGACGCCTCGCTCAGGAGTGCCCCTAACCTGGCCTGGGCAGGTGGGGAGGGTTGACCCTTGTCCCAGATGGACTCAACTCCAATGTAGCAGGAAGAAAGAAGGAAGCCAGACCAGGGTGGAAAGCATTTTCAAACTTTATTTACAATTGTCACAGTGACAAAAAGTAGTTTGGAAAAAAAAAATGCTAGTTTCTCCCTGAGCCTCAAAAAAGAACAGATAGAAGTTACAGAGGTTCATCTCACAACAGGCGTTTTACTGAAATACTAGGATTTTTTTTTCCAATACGATCAGTTAGAAATACACACAAATTACTTTAAAAAAAAAAAGAAAGAAAGAAAGAAAGAAAAGAAGGAGGCTAGACAGGAGCTCAGCCACTTGTCCAAGAGCAGCTGGGTCCCCTCAGCAGCCTGCTGAGGGGCCTGACTTGAGCTGTCAGCCCCTGGCCTGCGCAGACCATGGGTGGCCACAGAAAGTGGTCTAGAGACCAGCAAAAGGAGCAGACCACCCCATAAACATACATGTACACGAAGTCGACTGGATACGCGGTTTACAAGCACATTCCCATCACACGTCAAGACTGCAACAGATGATCCAGGGTAGTGGGGGAGAGGGAGACATCGAAGCACAGGAATTTAAGAGGCAAGACCCACATCCACAAAGGGAAGCAAGGGATGAGAGACACTGGGAGGGGGAGGCGGGGAAACCGGCCTCTGCAGCCAGGACAGAAGGGAGGAGGGAGGAAGAGAGAAGCCCGCACGGCACAGGCTGCAGGCCCTCCTGCTTCTGTGAGGAGGGGCCAGAAGTTATTGCCATTGGTGTATGTGACACAGGCAGAGGACAAAGGGAGGAGCAGGGGCAGCAGTGGCTGCCAGAGCCTAGGACCAAGTCCCGGAGGACAAAGTCCCCAAGTCAATCCCCATCCTCCGGCCCTGACACGCCCCACAGCCACATGACCTTGAGGTATTAAACATAGCTAGACACACAAGTCCAAAACCAGGGTCAACTCTATCTGGAGACCCGAGGGGACACTGTGGGTGCATTGCTTGGCTGAGTGTAGCCCTAAGAAGTTTCTAAATCCACCGCTTGGCTGCTCTGAAAGAGATGGCAGGAGAGTCTCTCCTGCAGCCCGCTGTTCCAGAAGGTTCTGAGCTATGACTGGAGCTGAATCCCAAGGCTCACTTTCTCAGGCAACTGCTGTCCTTGCTAGAAACAGGTGGAAGGTGGGGCGGGATGAGGGCCTGAGCGCTCCCTCCCCATGTCTTCCTCCCACCTGTGACCAGGAGCAGGGCAGGGAGAAGCAGTGATCTCTTCCTAAACCATATCCCACAGCTGCTCCATGGCACCCCCAGGAGCCCTGGACTGTGTGAGAAGACACCTCTCCACCAAGAAGCACGCTTTCCTCAGCTCCCACCAAAAAGTCAAACCAAGAACCAACAAAAGAATGGGTGCTGCTCCCGGTGAGGTGGGCTGCAGTCCGTAGCAGGCTGGGGGCCCATCTGTCTGGCTGCAGTGGAGGCCACTGCCACAGTATGGCAGGAGGAGGTGTATGGGCAGCCTGAGGGGAGCCACCATGCCATACTTCTGCTCTGTGGGATCCTAAGAATGAGTTTGGGAGGCGTCAGAGAAGAGGAGCCTTCACACCCAGGCATGGGCTTTGGGGCAACAACAAGCACAGGAAGTGTCCTCTCATTCCCCGAAGCGCTGTAGGCAAATGGGAGAAAGGCTTAAAAGCCCTGCTTCTTAAAACCCTCAGGTCTTGGGGGTTCCCTTGAGCCTACTGCAGTTGGGGCAGCATCTGTGGGAAGGACACGGTGACCTTTCCTTTCCTTTCCTAAGTCTCTCTCTAGCTGGCTCTGTAAGCAGCCAGTTCTCCCTGCTCCCCTGTTCTTTGCCCTCTGTCTTAAACACACCTGAAATCAAAGCCAAAGCTGGTGGTGGGTGAGACACAGACAGAGCACATGAAGCATTGGTTTCTGATGTCCCAGCAACCAGAGAATACATGCCAAGCACATCCTGGCTGCAGTTCTCCGCTCAGGGTTTTCTTAACAACACCCAAGTTTCTTCTTTTGCCCGGGATTATCTCCCTGTCCCCAGTATTCCCTGCTTGCCTGTCCACCCTCTTCAGCCCACTGGACTGCCCACCACCTCTGGTTGCTGGAGCCCAGATACTGGTCTCAGAAGCAGCACCCTTCCTGTACCCCCACCCCTGGGCAGCTTCCTTTCTCTGAAGCTTCTGCAAGTTGTCAGAGGGCTCCACTGCTCAACGAATTTCAAAAAGAGACAAGAAAAGAAAAGAAAACCAACTCGGGTGATTTGCAGGTGCAGAACGGAAGCCTCATTTGACATTTTCAGAATGATCAGGGCTCACTCTCTTCTTCCATCATGATGGGAAAAACACAGTTCAGGTCCAGATGCTCGCTGGCATGACCTCAGAAAGCCCGCAGGATTCTACTGCTCCTTGTTCTCTTTCACCGTCTCGTCACAGTTGTCCTGCTCATCCTCCTGGACCAAGAACTCCTCAGGAGGCCACCGGAGTTCCCCGCTCTCCACCTCCCCCTCTGTGGGCTCCACAACTATGGAGGGAAGGCGGTCCTTCAGCTTGCAGCAGCGATCGAAGTCTGATGGGTCAGGGAAGATCTGAAAGAGAAGTAGAGCAGCCACCTGGTCACGCACATATTTGAAAAGAGGAATTCAGTTCCTTCCTCTTACACACATGTGGCACACAGGGCACTGGGCACCTGCTAGGGACTGTGGTGCCCTCTGGACACTGGGGGCACACAATAGGAGCCAGAGGAGTAAGTCCTGGGAGAAGCTACCCCTCAGCCTGACCTTCCTGAGAATCTAGGGACAAGCCCACTGAATCCAACAGGCTAACAAAATCATCTTTGTACTCTGTTTCACAACTAGAGAGAAGAACCATGCTGTCATAGCAAGCTGTTTTTGTTTTTTCAGTGAGCATTTTATGAAGCATGCAACAGGTACCAAAACACAGAGTACCTTCCAGAATAGTTACTGGGCCCTAGTAGAAGCAGGCTCTTTACATGTCATTTCAAACCAACAGATCAAAAACAGGTGCTGTTTATGCTATTTTAAAGAATCACAGACTTGGGCCAGTAAGTTGTTCAAGACCATACAGCCCGGACATGAAAGAATCTCAAGCCCAGGTCTGTTCCGCCCCCTTGCTTGTGCCCCAGCACCTTCCTACCCTCAAGTCTGATCCTTTGCAACCATCGAGTCAAAGCCAAATCCAGCTTGAAGGGAGGCGCCTAGTCATAAGGAAACTGAGAACAAAATCCAGGGCGCTCTCCTTTGCCCTGTTAGCAGCTCCTGGCTTCTTGCCAGCTCTACACCTGGGACGTCTACTCCTTTTTCCAGAGTCCTACCATGAGGTTCTGTTTTTTAAAGCCTACTGTGTGTAGACTTTAAAAAGAACTGGCAGAAACCCCAAGCCAGGCTCTAAAACCAAGGGCCAACTCTGGCTCCTCAGATTCCCTTTGCACACACCGCCCTATGACTACAGCTGACCCAATTCTTTGCCCAGCAGCTTAAGTATTTAATCCACTAGGCTGCTGGTCCCTCGCCTTTCACAGCCCTTAGTGACATGCTTGGGAGCCAGAAAGGAGCCTTGGTTTAGGAAGCTAGGGCTCACCAAACTGCAGACACTTTGGCACCTTTGAAGCCATCTCCTCCCACCTCTTTGTGGCAGATAAGAAACCCAGGACCACAGGAGTCAGAAGACTCCTTGGAGATCACAGAGCTTGTTCACAGCAAAAGGACATCTGGAGTGAGTGGAGTGGAGATGCCCAATTGGGAAGATCCTGGGAGGCTGCCTGCTCCTCCTGGATGGAGACAGGTTCCCACGTACACAGATCTCCTGCCCCTGGAGGTAGGGAAATTCTGGGCCCCTCCCAACTCCCATGGAACTCCTAGGGCACAAATCTTACTGTACCCCAACTCCATGCCAAGTCACACTCTGATCACGTCACAGGCCACATGGGGCTTCTGGGAATCACGGGCTTCGAGAAGCCTCCTCAATCCCTGTAGACCAGTGATTATTAACCATTTATCCAATAAAGGCCTATTGCTAGGGATTAAGGCTTAAGCCAGCTGCACGACCAGGCCTCATTAAAGACTTAACAGGGCTCATAAAAAGTCTCATAATAGCAGC
>NDGM010337112.1:0-14597 GCA_002564305.1 Octomys mimax | reverse complement strand
TTTGATTTGAAACTGTGTAATTGCTATTTGTTTATCAATAAAATTCTGAAAAAAAATAAAAAATAAAAAAATAAACAAACAAACAAAAAAAAGAAGCAGAACAGCAGGGTCTCCCTGTCACATCAGCAGGAGGGAAGAGCCCCAGGCCAGGCGCTCCCTCGGGGCTGTCACTGGCCACGTTCCATCACCCCAATGATGCCCTGAGATCAGCTCCTGGCCTCACCTAGCACTGCTGTCTGAGGAGCCCCACTGTGCCAGGAGGGTTTCCAGGGACCTGGAGCACAGAGCTCACTGCAGGGCAGGACAGCTCCTGGCCGCCTCCACCTGTTCCACTCCTTCGCAGAAAGGGGGTTCATCTCACAGCATCGGGTTCTTTTTCTCTGCCTAATTTACTCCAAGAGGGGCAGAAACACCAGGCAGGGAAGAGGGAGGAGAAGAGCCCTGAGCTGCCCCTTCACTTGCCTTGTTGACGGCGCAGGCCACCTTGCACCCAAATACACACAGAGACAAAGCAATGCAGGCTTCCAGCACAAGGAGGATCAACACGCCAACCAAAAAGCCCTGCAGAGAAGCAGAGTGACACAAAGTGTCATCCTGGGGAGGTGGCAGTCACTGCCCATTGAGTCCCAGGCAGGCAGAGGAGGGCACAGGTGTGGGAGCAAAGAGGGAGCTGAGCTTCGTGTGCGGTCCTGCACACTCTGACTCCAGCGCTCTCCTCCTGGCACACACAGTGAGCTCTGTGCAGGCTCATACTCGCTACTGAGCCCAGCAGATGGGAGGCTTCACCCTCCCACTCGTGGTCTCCATGCCCTCAGCTAGGGTGAGGTGGGGCCCCGGGAGGAGAACTCGTGTCCCTGTAGGATTTCAGCATGCCCTGCCTCTGTGTCCTCGGGTGTCCCCCACACAACAGGCCTGGCCCTGCCCCTGCAGGTCTCCCTCACTCAGCAAGGCCGCTCAGCACCAGGAGGAGCCCCCGCTTCAGCCAGGGCTGCCGTGCGCTCAGGGTCCCTGCAGACCAGGAGCTGCTGCCCCCATCCACTTCGCTGTTCTCCTTCTGGAAGTTGTTAGATCCACAAAGGCAGTGCTGCTGGGAGAACTTTGTTTTTGCAGATGTTTCTACTAACCAACCTCAAAACAGTGCTTCCTCAAAAAATGTGCAAGAGTTACTCTCACATTCGGGCTCCTAGTAAGGAGCAACGTACCCTGCCTTGTAATTTCTGGAGCTCCTTCTACAATGGTGTGTTTCTAATGAAGTGGATGGTGCAAATTCACCATGACCGTTGCAGTTGACAGACCCATTTGCAAGTTCTTATTAGTGGAAGAAAAAATACTTACTATGTCAAGAATAATGCATTGAGAGTAGTGATCAGGACAAGACATGGACCAATACATAGTCCAAAATACGATGTCAGAAGGCAGTAGAGAAAAATCCAACCCCGACTACAATAGAACTGCAGATGCTCATTACCAGGCTGCCGATGATCTGAAAAGCATCGAGTGGAACGATATATATAAAGAATCAACAATCTCACACTTTCCTGTGTTGGAGTGGTCAGAAAATGTCACTCCTCTTGGCCTCACTGAGTCTGGCCATCTCAGGGGGATTCCTTGCTCTGAGAATAGAGGAGGACCAGGAGCAGGTGGGGGCACGATGGACTCCCCAGCTCCCGTGCAGAGCACATTTCCCATGGAACCTCACAGAGCACTCAGTCACAGAGGTACTCTGTCCTAAGCATCAGAATAGCTATGCAGTCCTCCCCTGAGTGGCCTGTGGGGTCCATGTCCCATCGACAAGTGCCGGGCAAGCCCTCTGTCACTGCAGTCCTAGGAGCTCCGCCGGGAGACGCTTACCAGGCCCTTGGTAGTTTTCATTCCAGCAGCAAGGGACAGCACTCCAGAGATGAGGAACTGATCAGAGAGAGAAGCCCCTCAGCACCGGCCCTTGCCTCGGTCCTGAGGCAGTTCCCAAGGTCCCTTCTGTTTCCTGCCAGTGTCATCCACCCAAATAATCAGTCCCCACTCAGGACCTGGAGGGGATTGCATGGGTTTCTCCGGGAGTGTGGGGAAGCAAGGTAGATACCTGTCGACAGCTGCGCTTGGAGCAGAGGGACCATTACTGATACTCACTAAGAACTGTGCCCATAGGTGGTAGTGTATTCCAACGGTAGGTGGAATTCCCATATCCATCAAAATAACATTCGCCACTGAGACCCCCAGGCCGAGAATGGCCAGCCCAACGAGAATCTGGGCCACCTGAGGGTAAGAACTGCCTCTGAGGAGATGCGGCTCTGAAGAGGAAGGAAACTTCCCGGTCCCTGAGCCCACTTATTTTGGCTGCCTTTGAAAGTACAAAATGGAGAAAGACTCCAAGAAGTCTACACACCGAGGTTGTCCTCCTTCAGGTCTCTCCTTAGACTAAAACACGACTCTGTCACTCGTTTTCCAAAGCATGTGCCCTCCTATGCTCTCCTTAGATAAAGAGAGTGAGTGTTCTTCTGATGGCTTATAGCTTCATTCCACATGCCCATTTCCCAAGGTCCTAAGATTAATTAAGGCTGGGACACACTGGAGCCCCAGGGGTCTGGCCTCCTCAGCCTCCTCCCCCAAGCTTAGATGGCACCTTAGGCCCACTCAGTCCGAGGGCCTGGGGCGGCCCCTTCAGGAAGGGCAGCAGAGTCTTCTGCAGCTGGTCTGGGGGCAGGATGTTCTCGCTCAGTCCTCGGGCTGCGTCTGACCCTGGTGTCCAGCCGCTGCTGTAGGGGAGGAAGGAGAGCCCTGCTGAGTGTTGGTCCATTTTGCAGTGTCTTCACAACTTGGGCTCATCAGCTCCACACTGGGGAATTGTGAGCTCTGGGATTGGATCCATTTTAACTCCTTCCTGTTTGCTTAGCGCACATGGCTTTCCCTTTATTCTCCTGTCCAAGTCTCCCACGCTGTCCCTGCAAATGACACTTGGATGGGTTCACCTCCTCCCATCAGTGCGCACACAGTGTCCCTGATCCTGAAGCAAGCAGCACCCCAAGTAAGATTTGGAGCTGCCCCTTAGGATCCTGAAGAAGACCGCAAGGCCAGGTGTCACAGATGACCAGTGAGGCGACTTCTATGCCTGGCTCTCCTGCAGCTCATTTTACCCAGGCCCTTGCCCAGACCACGCCTCCACATCCCCAGCTGGTCACCTTCAGGGAGACTAAGCCCGGGCTGAGGGGCGGTGGCTCTTCCTACCTTCGCATCCTCCCATGGAGCACACGGAGCTGTCACCCTCTCTGCTCCATGGATGCTGATTCCCAGTCCTCTACGCGAGGGACCTCGCAGGTTAGCCGAATCACACGCACATCGCCACAGCCCTGTGTCACGCCCGTTTCCTGTGGGTTATTTCACCCAGCTCGCCCAGGGAGTATCAGGAAGTCGGAGGCCTTGTGCGGTGTCTCTGACACACTAGTCCCACTCCATTGTCATAAGCCGGACAGGGAGCCAGCCCAGGGTCCACCCGCCTGAGCTGCGCAGCGTGTGTCCGCGCAGGAGAAACGTCTCACTGAGCTGAAGCCAGCCGCGTCTTCACTTAGGACTCGGACTCTTTGGGGGCAAAGGAAGCGAATGGGCCCGGTTGAGAAGGGGAAGTGCTGGGCCGTGGCCATCACACAGTGACGGTGTGAGGGGCAGAGATAAGGGACTGTCTGCATCAGCCACGGGCACTGCTAGCCTATCACTCAGCCCATCTGTGAGAAATGCAGGCAGGGCCGCACCACAGGGCGCCGCATCCTCTTCTCCCGCATCCTCTTCTCCTACAGCCACATCCTCCTCTCTTGGAGGAGTCGGGGCTCTGTCTTGTGCAGCAAACCTACGAGCAAGGAGCCAGCAGCTCCCTCTGTGGTGTGCAGTCGAGAAGCAGATCGCGTGCTGTGCTGGTGGCTCTGCTTGGAAGGGTCCGGAGTGCTCTGCGGAGGAGGGACGTCCCTGGAGTGCAGGCATATGCAAGTAACACTGAGCCAGGCTTGGACCAGAGCTATGTGTATCTGCTCAGCTTTTACATTCACTGATTTCATGAAACTCTGCGAGGCTGTGGCCAGTGTGCCAAGACCTGAGGTGTGTACTCTCCTCTCCAGAGTTGTCCCAGTAGTTAAACTTGCACGAGCAGAGTAAGCAGTGACCTGTTGTTCCTGGTACTACAGGCATGCAGGAATCCTCTTTCTGTTTCATTATTTTCCCTGACAGTTTACCTGGCTCTCTAGTTAGGGGTGCAAGTTGACACACCGTCGGGATGATAGAAGGCATAAATTCTAGTTGGGAATGATCTAAAGTAAACCGCGCCCTTCCCAATCGTGTACAAGCTGTCTAAAAACCCTGTTCTGTTCCTTAAGCGCAAGCGAAGACCGTTCGAGGGGCTCCAAGGGCCAGAAGGCTGATTCCCTTGGTCTCGCTCTTCTCAAACTTATTGCAACATATTTAAGACATATTTTGCGTTCAATATCTTTGTTCCAAAGTATAGGCGACCTTGATCTGACCCCCCCACCCGCTCAATTTCTTTCTGTTTTGGATGAACATCTGGCTTTGAGAAGCATTCAAATTGGAGACAGTGCGTGTAAATCAGACATCAGTGGAGGGACACGGTAATCATGAGTACTTACTGTCACGATGGAGAAGTGACACCTTGTCCAGAGAGGCGAGGTGCTTGCGCTGTGATGCGCGCTAGTGCTGAAAGCTCTCTAGAGCACCGCAGTGCATGCAGCCCAGCGCAGCGCAGCGCGCTTCGTGTGTGTGACGGCGGCGTGCTGGAGGCCCCGAGCCGCTGAGCCGAGGCGACGGCAGGCGGAAGGACGCTGCTCACAAGCTGGCGAGGGGGCAAAGTCATGCGCAAGAAGAGTGATGTTTCTACAGCAAACTGTAGACACTTTTACGGAAGAAAAGCATGGAGTTTTGTGGATGTGAAAATGACAATCAACACATTTAACAATCATTAAGACATTTCTGAATGAGTTTGACTCTACGCTCATCTGTCCATGAGGACAACTGTGATCAGGGACTGTAGGGGTGAGACAGGGCTGAAGCACCAGGGAGCCGAAGTGTCCTGTACGTTCCCTTGCCAAAAGAATTGCTCCTGATGGAGAAACAAAAAAGACAAAAATCAAAACAGCAAGGAAAGCAGAGCTCGCGTTGCAGCTGAGTGAGAAGCCCATGGGTCCCACCTTCGAGTAGAGGGAAAGAAAACACAACTAAGGAAATAAAATTTATACTGAAATCGTGAAAAGAAAATCAAAAACTCTTAGGGCAGGAAAAAGAGAGAATACTTAAATGAAATCATAAATGAAGCTGGAATTGTAACTGACTCCTCATTATAAGAACTATGAAGGATTATTATGAGCAAGGCTAAGTTAATAACTGGATAATCAAGAAGATATTGTCAAATTACTAGCAATATATCACCTATAAATAAAAATCACATGTAGATCAATAGAACCAGAAGAGTCTGAAGCAGGAACTACAAACCCCTTAACAGAGGTAAGTCCGGGACCAAAGGGCATCATGCTGAATTCTATTATTCAGACATCAACTAATTCTAGTTCTTCTTAAATACTCCCCTAAAATGCAAGCAGGAAGAACCCTACAAACACGGTTCACGTGGACAGCCTTTTATGTACATATCGGGCGCAGGATCTCACTGTGCAGCTCACACTCAGTGATCCTCTTGTGTCAGCTTCCCCAGCACTGGGATTACGGGCCTCGCATATGCCACCACCTTGTAGCTGGCTGGGATTACGGGCCTGGCATATGCCACCACCTTGTAGCTGGTTGGTGCCCCTGGGGCGAGGCCAGCACAGCACGAGGTACTGGGAATCAAACCCAGGCCTTTTGTTGCCTAGGCAGGCATTTTAGATCACTGAGCTATTTCTGCAGCCCAGGTGGGCAGTTTATACAACTTCAAGGTGGTATCTCTACTGAATACATAAAATAGAAACTATCAATCAAGCAGCCGAAAACCAAATGCACTGGTTTACAAATACAGACCCTGAACAAAGCGGGTTTGTCTCTTGCACATAAAGGGGGATATTGCAAAAAAGAGAAAGCAAGTATTTGTGAGCACGTACATTATGGGAAATTCTCTTCCTGCTACTGGGAGTATAGATTGGTGCAGTAACCGGGCTACACTCTCTAGAGGGCGCTACATACACTAGAAACGAAGGCGTCACATGCCATAGGAACCCTGTCCAGGGTTCCTGCCTTTGAAAAATGAATCATCAATCTGTACCGGTATCTTCACCCCCGCGCTCAGTGCAGTGCTACTTGCGGTAGCCAAGACCTCAGAGCAAAGCTCTGTCAGAAGAAGGTGGATGAATGGTGTGGAGTGCATACGCACATACATACAGTGTATTACGACATATTTCACTGTATCATATATTGCTGCACACAAAGTAATTCACAATAGAAATGGAAATACTATTGGGCTTTAATAAAGAAGCAAGTAGTGCCATTTGTGATAACATGGATGAAACTATAGGACATTATGTTGAGTGAAGTAAAGCACAGGAAGGAAAACAGTGCGTGACACACATAGCTCACGTTCATGTGGGATAAAGAAAACTAACCCGTGCATAAGAGGAAACAGAATAACCTGCTGGGTGCTGAGGTGGGTCAGAGAGAGGCCGCGTTGTGCCCAAAGGTGCACGGGGACCCCGAGGTGGGACGAGGGTGGAGCCAGGGGTGATGGACACAGACAAGAACTGCAGCTCTAAGCACTCAGAAGAGGCAGCGGAGTGGCATGCAAATACAAAGGGTGAAATGAAAAGAAACGCTTTAGATGATGAGAGTCCTAATGCCCTGAAATGAATTGACCAGCTTGCAAAGTATACACATTCCCCAAATACCATGATGGATATCTTGGATACATGCAAAACTAAGGAAATGTTATAAAATGATACTTGTCTGTATCATGTTTTATTATTTTTTATTAATTGAAAAGCTTGCAGTGCTTCTTGAAGACCCTGTGGAAGGCATTTTTCACCTCTTCATTCCTAAAGCTATAGATCAAAGGGTTCAGCATGGGGATCACTAAAGTGTAAAACACAGAGGCGATTTTGTCAGTCTCAAACGAGTGTGCAGACTCAGGCTGCAAGTACATGAAGAGAAGCGACCCGTAGAAGACCACCACGACCGTCAGGTGGGAGCCACATGTGGAGAAGGCTTTCCTCCTGCCCTCGGCTGAGTGCATCCGACATACAGCTAAGAGAATCAGCACGTAGGATAAAAGGACGACCAGGAGGGAGGAGATCAAGTTGAACGCTGAAAAGAATATGATCAGCAATTGTATTTCCTGTGGATTGGAGCAGAGCATGGGTAACAAAGGGACATCATCACAGTAGAAATGACTGATGACGTTAGGGCCACAGAACTCCAGTGTGAAGATCTTGGTGGTGAACATCAGAGACAGAGAGGTGCTGTAGAGGTACGGGGTGCCCACCAGCACTCGGCAGCGTGTCTGTGACATGATGACGTTGTAGAGCAGAGGGTGACAGATGGCCACGTAGCGGTCGTAGGCCATGGCAGACAAGATGAAAAACTCACTGATGATGAACGTGAGGAAGAAGCCCAACTGTGTGGCACAAGCATGGTAGGAAATGGTGTTCTGGGCCACAACGAAGTTGACCAGCATCTTGGGGCAAATGACCGTGGAGTTGCCGAGATCAATGAAAGCCAGATGTCTGATGAAAAAATACATCGGTGTGTGCAGGCGGGAGTCCAGCTTGGTCAGAAGGATCATGCCCAGGTTGCCCACCACGGTGACTCCGTAGATGTAGAGGAAGATGCCAAAGAGGGGGAGTTGCAGCTTCGGCAGCCTAGTGAGCCCCAGCAGGATGAAGACAGGTGGTGCTGTGAGGTTCTGCTCAGCCATGAACCCTGTCTTACTTTCTGGGGAAAAAGCAGACTTTGTTGCGTATTTGCATAATTGCTATCTCTCAAAAAGTTTTACTATAATGTTCATTACTGAGTGAAAAGTATTCTTCATAATAGGATACTGGAATATCACTTTCACATTTGACTTTGAACATAAAATGAAAGACAGTATATTTCACTTCCCAAAAAAGAGGTATTCTTACGGGTGACCTCACAGATTGAGCGCTAAATATTTGAGTCAAACTATTTAAAGCACATCCAATTACTATGTGGTTATTCATATGGACTATTAGATGACTTCGTCTTAAGAAAGATATCACTATTTTTCTTTTGTACACTCAAGTTTTGTCTGAGATTGGTTATTGAATTTTGATATTGGTGAGGACATGGGCAGCAGTAACAAATCTAATGACTCTTAATTAGATGTCACTTAATTGCTCGCCCAGGTCTCGAAGAGGCTTAAACAATGTGCAAGACATATTATATTTTTGTAGAAGTTCTGAATAAAATATATTTTTGCAATCTACTTTCTTTTTCTTGGTAATTTCCACCCCATCACACTCCAAGGGCTCACTGGCACATCTATAACCGGGGTGGGGCCCAGCACAGGGGCAGTGGATGGGACAGCACTTTCTATGATGTTTGGTGTACGTATTTACATAGTGCAGTCTATAGCATATTGTTGTAATAACAATATCTGTTCCTGTGCAGAAGTGTTTCTTAGAACCCTGATTCTACATAGTTTGCCAACTCTGAAATTTGATAAATAAAAATCTTGTGTTCAAATGACTCACAATAAATTTATCAAGGATTGAGGTTTCAAATAACTCTTACTGCTCTGTATGAACATTCACACTCTCATCTCAGCTCGCACAGATAATTTCATTTCATCTTTTGAAGAAAGGCCCTTCTTAATATAAGCTTCTCGGCACCCCGTTCTGGAGTGTGGATCTTTTCCTGCTGGGTAATGCCGGTAGTTTGGAATTTTGATTATTTAATTTTATTCACCTTTCCTGTCTAATGTAACATGGTAGAGATGATTGGTTGTAGAAGAATTAAAAAAATATTTATTGGACATTGATTACATCATATGTTTCTCCGAGTTGATTTCTGTGTCACGAGCACCACGCCAGGACTTCAAATGTCTCGGTGACGAGGACTCCCTCCTCGCCCAGTCAGCTTCCACGGAGAGATTCGTCACGACTAAATGCGCCGTTAGCTCGCACGGGCTCCGAGAGGCAGCCCTGGACCCCGGGTGCGGGCCTGGGGCCCCCGGGTGCGGGCCTGCGCCCTGTGAGCGCTTTGGGCGGTAGGCAACGCTTCCAGGACACTGATACCTTTTGCGTTCCTGCTCGTGACCCAGGGGATGGAGAGAGGAGAAGCGAGCGGAACTCCGCGTGCTGAGCGCGCTCGCCCTCTGCCCTACCTAAAGCTAACACTTCTGCGTCGAGCCCCACTGCCCCTTTCTGGTTCATTTTTCTCTCACAGATTAAGCCCCTTGGAAAACTTTAACTCAGTTTTGCGGGGTTTAGGGACTGGCTATCACTGAGCTTTACCGTATAGCTGGAAATGCACTAAACGGAGCTAAGGAACTCAGAGTTCCTTGACCAACTTGTACTTTGAAATCTTCAAAGCCTTTCCTAAGATTTTTTTTCTCATATTTATTAAGTTTCTCTGCATTTTCAGTGTCAATTATTTGCAGCACGATGGCACACACACACTATGACATAGTTGAGTGCACTTACCAAGTACTGACACGGAGAGAAGGAAGCCTGCTGCTCGTGACAACGTGAGCTACCCTGGAGGACGTCATGCTGAAGGAAGCAACTCAGACACATACGACCTCACATTTAAACTCTTACAAAGTAAAATTCATAGAAGTAGACAACAGAATCAATTTTTTTTTCAGGGTGCAATAGTTGCGCAAAATGGGGAGATACTGGTCTTTTTCTTGTGATGAAAGGAATATCTCTGGTCTTCTGAGAGCCTCAACATATACATTTAAAATATCTGCATTTTGGTTCTAGCAAAGAGAAGAGATGGTTACAAAAACTGAAGAGGGGTGACAGACTTTTCAAACTTAAGATAGGGTGATATAATTAGTTATTCATGTGCTGTGTGGAACTCTTAAATGTCATTCTATGCATTTACTGCTCATCTCAATTTGGTTAAAAAAGGAAGTATAGAGAAAAGTAATGAGCAAGCACATTAGGAAAAAATAGCCCCAAATTCTGTAAGTTTTGTCTGTCACGTCCTTAAATACCCATTACTTGATGCTTTTAAAATATTGTATGAGAACTACTTATCCAAAAATGCAACAGTGGATTACCAGTGATAAAATTTTATGGGACTTCTAACCTTTCACCTTCAAATCTCATAAATCAGACAAGTTCAAGAGGTAAGAATTCACGTCTTAGAAACACTGTACGACTCCAGGAAACCTCAATGAACAAAAGCTGGACTGAATTTTCGTGGTATAGTTGAGGGAACTGGCTATGGTGGCATCAGATTGTCTAAGCCAGAAGCCAGGATTCGTGGGCCATTCGGACACCTGGCGAGGACCTTAACCAAGGACAATCAGACCCCATTACCTTTAAGGAAGAGTCAGATTTTCATATCCAAAGTGACTTGGATTTTCTTTAGGTAGAAGGATTTATAGCTTTTCTCTCTGTTTGCGATATTCCCTGGGGAAGTAGCATATGAGTCATCTGATTATTATGCAAGAATCATCTTAGATTAGACTTAGAAATTGCCTTGACTTTCCTGCTAATTGACTGAAGCTCCTACATATTCCCAAGTGACAAGTGCAGACACAACCAAGGGAGAGGAGCAAAACAACATACGTGATCTCTGCTCTGCTGTACAGAACTAAACAGTGTAAAGATACTCACTCATCCAG
Source organism: Octomys mimax (assembly GCA_002564305.1). Lineage (NCBI taxonomy): Eukaryota > Metazoa > Chordata > Mammalia > Rodentia > Octodontidae > Octomys > Octomys mimax. Next base: position 3,811 of record NDGM010337112.1, on the reverse strand, counting down.
TTTCACGAAATCAGCTATTAAAGCAACAGTGGAAAAACCGGCCTCAACTTCGCTTCAGTAGAGCTGGAGTCCAGAGTCGTACTGTCACTGTAATGACATTATTGCCACCATGGGGGATGCTTTTCTTTTAGATTATCACTCAGATAAAACATGTAGCAGGTACTGATACGCTTTAGTGTTTCACCCATATTGTCCCACGTTACTATTCTCATATTCAGAGGACGAACAGCTCATAAGTTGTCTGAAGTCATGTAATTTATAGCAAGGGGATATTTCCTCCGAGCCTCACTTTTAATGCGTGGCATGGCTGCCTGTGCTTTAAGGGGGCAAAGCCACAGCTGTCCTTGCTGGGCGATCTGTCCCTGCAGTGGAGGGAGCTCCTCAGCGGAGCTAAGACTTCTTTAAATGATGGCCCACACCACTTAAAGGAAAATAAAATCCACATTGACTTCCACATGTACAGAAACTGAGCAAAGTCTGCATACAGTCAAAAATGGACCTAAATTGCACAAAGCAGGATCTTTAAAATATATTTTATTAATGCTTTCTGCCTAACATCTAAGTCAAGGTACAAAACATTTCAAAAGCAAGAAAGTGCAGGCTTTGTAGCTTTGGTGCTTAGGGCGCTGCACGCTGAGACACTTTCCTCAGCCCTTAATTCCTCCTCCAGCATTTTACTACGCTCAGGCCACTGCTCCTAACCCAGGGGCTATCTAGTTTTTCTGTTCGTGAGCTTTGTAGAAGCTGGCCCTAACACCTACTTTTGGTTTGGCACCTCCACTCAGCAAAAATTGCTTTAGATTTTTTTTTTTTTTTTTTTGCCTTTCCACAATTCTGTACTCATCTTGTATTGTTATACTTGAGTTTCAGGTTATCATGTACAATCTAGTACACATGTTCTCCACTGGTATGTTTGTCAAGCTGCACATTATCTTTTCTTTGTTACGATCTCCAGGTGCAATTACTGGATTGTAGATTATACAAACTCCAAGTTTTGAAGAGATTGTCAGTTTCCTCAACTTACTATAGCAGTATAGTAATGAACAGAATGTTCGAAACTCTGATTTTATTTACATCCTTGCCAATATATGTTATAGAAAGTTTTTCTCTTAATTTTTAATCAAAAGTAGGAGGTGGCAAAAGTAGTGTCTCACTGTGAGTTTAATTTTTATTTATCTAATAACCAATCATGATACTTTCCCATGCACTTGGCAATTGCGTTCTCGTCTTTTGCAGTGTTTCTAAGCTTATCTCTCAGTTATAAGTGGGTTGCTTCTCTTCTTAGCCGACTGTCTTACATGTGTTATAAATAAAACTAATGTTTTCAGATTTTCTTATAGATGCTTTATTTATTTATTTGGTACCTGGGATCAAACTCGGGACCTTGTGCTTGCCAGGCAGGCGCTTAAGCAGCTGAGCTGTATCTCGGGCCCAGAAGCTTTGCTGCTTCGAGATACAAAATAGATGTGCACTGTCAGTAGGGGTGACTTCAGACTCTCTGACACCTACAGCCGCCACAGATACAAAATATATTTTGATGCAAGAGCTGGGCTGGGTTGGAGAGTCTAGAAAGTTACTGCAGTCTTTTTCAAATCTCCATTTGCTCCCTTGGATTTGCACTGTAAATACTGTTTTTCTAAATTCTATTTTATGACAGGAAGATGGAATCTAGGGCCTTCGTACTGAGCTACATTCTAAATAAACCCCACTGGCTCAGATTTTGACAGAAATTTATAAAGTCACTAAGTCTCGTGGGCTGGACACAAACTGGTGTCCTTCCTGCCTCAGCCTCCGAGAGTGCTGGGAAATCAGAAGGTGTTACACCGTAAGCTTTATTTCTTTACTTACTTTTCATTTTATGTATTAGGTACAAGGTCTCACTATACAGCTCGAACACGTAGTGATCCTCCTGCTTTCAGCCTCCCAAGGGCTGGGATTGCAGGCGTGTGCCACAATGCCCACACTTGGTCACCGGCTCAGTGCACCCCAGGAGTGGGGCCGGTGTGCATGTGGGACTGGGTACACTGTAAGTGTTAAAGCATGCTTTAAATCTTTTTAAAATAATTTTCTAGCTATTCTGATATTATCATTTTGAGGGATTTCATGATTCTCCACTATTTCTGAAATCAATGTTTGATAATTTTTGCCAGCCTCTTTATCTTTAGAGGGCAGCATAGTGCTGAGGGCGTGCCATGGGTCGGTACCTATTGGTTTAAAAAGATCGTATTCAAACAGACTTCTAGAAAATTCCATCAAATGCATTCAGTGTGTTAATCTGAATATGGAAGTATCATGAAATTTATATAGCAACAAGCCAATGGGAGAAAAAGGGATGTGTAATTGTTTATCCAAATCTACATGTAAATAAATATGCTTAACTTCTCAATCCAGGAGAGACAGACTGCTGTGCTTGCGGTCCCATGGCTGGGTGCTCCTGCTGTCTCTCTCTGCAATTTGGGTCCAAATTATAAATCCGACTGCTTCCATATCTGGATATCGGGACTGGCACCAGCAGGCGTGAAGGTCCTGTTTAACTCATGCTTCGTGTGACTCACGGTTCTTAGGCTATTTTCACTGATTATTTTCTTTTTAAATTCATTACTGTTTTACTATTTTATTGGTGAATATCTTGGTACAATGGAGATACTCATATTATTTTTTAGTATATTTTATTTTGTGTTGTTCTGTTTCTGAGACAGGGTTTCACTATGTAACTTCGTCTGGCCTTGAGCTCATTGCGATCCCCCGGCCTCAGCCTCTCGAGGGCTGGGATTACAGGCATGCGCCACCACGCCTGGCTTTGACATTGTTAATATGAAGATACATAGTGATTTTCTGCATAAGTAAGGTAAATTGATGTGCTGTACCATAATTTGTGCAAGATATGCAGAGCCTTAAGCAAGGAGCAGAGACGTATCCAAGCTCAGCCCTTATCCAAGTGTCAGCCGTGCTTCGGACTTTAGAAGATGAGTCTCTCTCTCTCTCTTTTTCTCTCTCTCTCTCCCTCTCTCTCTCTCTGTCTCTTGACAAAATTTGTTTCTCATTCTGGCAAAATACTTGTCCTTTCACTCTGTTGCTTGTTTCCTTTGCTGTGCAGATGGTTTTAAACCTGGTACAATCTTATTTATTTACTCTTTTTGTCATTTCCTCTGAGATTGTAGTTTCATTCAGAAAGTCCTTGCATATGCCTTTGGTGTCAAGAGTGTATCATCTACTCATTTGTAGTAGATTGTGTTTCTGTTTTAATGTTTAGATCTTTGAGCCATTTTGATTTTAGTTTAGCTCATGGTGAGAGAGGAGAGTCTAGTTCAACCTTCAGCATGTGAGCAGTCACTTCTCCCTGTACCATGTCAGGAGAGCCTGTCTGTCCTCTAGCTAACATCTTGGCTTTCCATTAAACGTCTGGTGGCCGAACGTCTGGTGTCTGCAGCTGCTTCTGCACCCTCTGTTCGGTTCCACTGATCTGCAGGCCTATTTTTGTGCCAGTACCGTGTTGTCCTTGTCACTACAGCTTTGTAATATACCCTGAAATCTGTGGTTGAGATTCCCCCTACTTCGTTCTTGTTACTGGGATTGCTTTTGTTATTCTGGGTTTCTTCTGGTTCCAAGTGAATTTTAGGATTTTTTTTCAAGTTCTGTGAGGAATGATATAATTTGTAATTTGACTGGGAGTACATTAAATCTTTTTGTATTTCGAAATAAATTCATAAATTATATGTAGGTTTTCATTTAAAAGGCAATATTGAACTAAGTTGATCAAGTGTGAGAATAGAGTAATCAGTTGAGAGTGCGTTTTTTTTTTTTTTTTTTT
>NDGM010336659.1:0-21855 GCA_002564305.1 Octomys mimax | reverse complement strand
TTGCTTAGCTTAGCTTGTTCTAAGTAGGTGCTTTAGACCACTAAGCCATCTCACCAGCCCCTGCACTGACTGTTCTAATAGAAGGCATTAAGTTCCTGGGAACAGGTGAGACCTCCTCCTCGAGGCACCACTGCCCCTCCGGTCTTTCCGCGGCCCTTGGACCCAGGCCCAGACCCGCAGACAGTGACATCTGTTCCTCCTGCTCAAGGCTGTGTCTCCATGCACTGCTGCTGCTGCCCCTTCTCACCCCTTCCTCCTCCTCTGCAGAGCCGCAGTAGGCAGCTCTTCTCCGTGGACAGAGTCCTAGCCTAGCGTGGACTTCCTCATCCATAAGTCAGGAATGCCACTGTCACCACCCAGGGACAAACACAGGCAGATGCCATCTGGGTAAGCACCTGGCCTTCGGGCTGAGGGTGTGGACGTGCCCTCGGCCTGCTGGGGTTCAGGCCCTAGATCTGCTACTTCCTGGACAAGTGACCACATAGTGCTGGGCGTCAATCTACTTTTTTTACCAGATAGAAATAATATTATCTTCCTCATAGCACAGTTGAAGGGATTAAATGAATAGTAGCTTCTAAAATGTGTGAAGTAGTCCCGTCCCTGGTGTGTCCAGGATGTTAGACTTTAGGATGGCGGTGATCCCTGTTGGGAGGATCTCGGGGGACCTTTACCTTGGAGTGCAGACAGAGCCCAGCCATGTGCCGGCACCTGCTGTGTAGTAGTGGAAAGAGCCAGGCTTTGGAAGCAGATCTGGGTTTGACCCCCCATATATGTTGTTTTTTCAGTTCATGCTTAGCACATCTCCTGTATTGTTTTATTTTTTTTAATCTTTAAAGTGTGCCTGACTGCAGTAGCTGTCTTACAGTGTGGTAAAGATGAGAGGCCAAGCTCTGAAGCCAAGCTTTTATCAGGTGTTTGGACTCAGCTCACAGGAGGAAAACCGTGAATGAAATCAACCTTGGTCACGTGAGAGTGAAAAAAAAATCATCTTAGAAGATTGCAGCAAGGTACAAGTTTTCCAGAGTTGAAAGCAAATAAAGTACTGAAGGAGTCGATTACCATGGTGATAAATCCGGTATTAAAGTGAAAGGGAGGGTGTGGCAAACACGGACAGGGTTGCGTGTCTCAGGAGAGGGAAGAGGAGGTGGGAAGGGGGAGCATATGGTGTAGATGGCTGTCACCTCTAGCTTTTTGGTTTTGGAGGTGAGTTCACATTATGATGACTAATTAAAAAGTGGCCATGAGCCAAGGATTGTGAGAAATCAGATTTGTGCACCTGAGGTTAAAAACTAGTGGCTTCTCAATAGGTGGTGGCTATTTATTCTCGGCAAGCCCCAAGCCTCCTGAACCATGCCATAAGCCAACACTGATGACCTTTCAGATGGTCTGTCATTTGTACAAAATGCCCAGAGAACTGAGTTTTTCCTGCTGTGGCTACAGGGGATTCCACATGGAGAACAGAAAACAGCAGGGACATTGACTGCACCTCGGTTCTCAGCTCCGGTGTGGGCCGTGGGCATAAGCTCCCGTGTGAGTCTGAAGGAGCCAAACAAAGACAGGGTTGTCTGGCCCTTGCCAGGCCAGATGGACGGCTTCATTCCAGTCACTTTAGGGGCGTTCATGTCAGCCAGGAGGTTTTCTTTCCACAGGAAGGAAACGTTTGGGTTGGAACAATCAGTGTTTGCCTTGGGGTGATCCTAGCCCTCTCTGCTTTCATTGCCACCCCCAAGCACAAAGAACTTTGCCTCACGGTTGGTTTCTTGGACCTTAGCTCCCTTCCCTTAATGGATGGGGAAGCGTAGAAGACGTCCGAGATCCCAAGGGATGCGCACCTGCAAGCAGGGCTCAGGACCTGCCCCCTCTCTGGGGCTGACCTAGAAGAGAAGGTAAGAATACTGCACATAGGCTGGGGTGGGCAGGGCTCACGTTGGGACTCTTCGCTGCGCGGCTGGCTGGAGAAGCACTGCCTGCCTTTCCTACACTTTAAAGTGAGGCGCATTCAGTGCAGAGTCTTAAATGAACAACTTCCTGACTTTTCACGCAAACAGGCACCTGTGCACCCTCCTAAATCACAGGAGATGGGAACGCCTCTGCCCCTGGACACTTCCCTGTTGGAAACCTGTCCTGCCCCAAGGAGCAAGACAGTATTCTGACTTGGGTTGCCCTCTGTCACTCCTTGAGCTTCTGAGGGTGGGGACGTCATTATGTCCTCTGAGCCTCTATTTCTTTTCACATAAAAGTAAGCTTGGAGGGCTGATCTGGAGTGGGGAGAAGCAAATGCAAACAGCACACGTGAAGTCATCAGTGAAAGATTTGTCCAACAGGTGACACAGTAAGCCAAGCTGTGTCTTTGTCTGTGATCCCCATTGCTGGTTTCAAGGACTTCTGCCTTCTCCTCATGGGCCCTGTAATAGATGTGTTTCCTGTGTCCCCCTCACCTCCACCTCTCCATAGCCTGTGACTCTGAACATACTTGAGTTGTTCCATTAGTGGCTTTCAGTGTTTTATTGGGACTAGTTCTTCTTGCTTAATGCAGCAGAGAAAATGGGCAGGAAAACAGAATTCTGCTGACTCTGTTTCAAAGAGGGTCTTTCTGGTCTATTAGCAAAATCAACAGCAGTGTTGCTGGCTGATGGGCTGCTCAGATCCACTGCCCTGGGCCAGCTTTGCCGAAGTACCAAGGGTTGGTTATCGTGGTTTTTTGCAGTGCCACCAGGAGGGGTCACTTCTTCCAGCTTCTCAAAAGTAAAGACACACAAACAAACCAAAACCTACCTCTGTCATTGCCTAGAACTCTGCAATTACAATTTATTTCCTTAGGCCTTGGGGAACATGATACCTGCCTGGAGGTTGAGTACATTTTAGGAGGATAAGACTTCATGACATAAGAATCTGCTTGGCTTTAATCTGAGTGATTTTTTTTATCATATCCTATCCTGAGGATGGGCCTTTACCAAGAAAAGGGTAGAGCTGTGCCATTGATAGGAGGCCCAGAGGAGTTGTAGGGCAGATTCCCCAAATCTGTGATGCAGTGTGGGGCCTGTGATCTCCCCACGGGCTATCATCAGACATTCACAAAACACTTTAATTTATGTCAAGTGCTGTGTCAGGACAGGGTAAGAAGTTCTAGCCCCTGCCCTTCAGCTTTGTGCTGGAAAGTGGGAATGGAACAGCCAGTTGCAGTGCAGGCGGTTGGGCGGTATACTTGGAAGACCACAGCCCTCAAACCAGGCTGGGGATATGGGGTCATCGTGGTCCTGGAGGCAGTGTCATTTAGGTTCAGATCTGAAAAAGAAATAGATGCTGCGTCTCCAACGTCTGAAACATGTGATTCATATTGGTATATCCTTGGGATGCTCACTGGGAAATACACATCCAAGGCTAGCTTCTGCTTGCCCTATAAATGAGGTTTTGCTTTTTCAGAACTGCTGGACACTTTTGCTGGTGGCATACTGGGATTTGATGTGGACCCCCTTGCCACTCTTATAACCCCTGCAATGTAATCTTGAAAACATTATCTTCTGACTGCAAGAGATCTTTATTTCCCTCTGAAGTAAGTGAGAGGCTGGGCAGGAAGTTCTGTTTGGAAACTGAAGACTGTATTAGTAAGAGTTTGGGAATAAGAGCATAACCCTGCCACGGAGCAGGAAGAGAGATGTTTGTTGTGGAATAGACACCCGGCTGGCATCCCTCCTCGTGTGGCCAGCGATTGCGTAGGGAGCCAGCATGCCAAATTTCTCCAGTTACCATGGGACCCAGACTGAGACAGGAAATCATGGTAGGATGGGAAGGAATCCAAAATACACACGGCTGGTACACAGGCTGCAGTTAGGAAAGAGAGCGAGAGAACAGGCTATCTATTTTTTGGAGCAAGTACTGCACCGTCAAACGGGGTTGTTTTTCCAAGGCTCCTAACATTTTATGGCCCTGATTTTCAAGCTTCAATTTTTTCCACATTAAGCAATACTTAGGTGATTTGAAGTGATCCTTTTATATGTTTGTGGGGAGTACCTCTTAGGTTTGTTGTGTTAAAAAAAAAACAAAAAAACAAAAAAACTCCAAACTAAAAAAGAACCTAAGCCCCTTCAGTCAAGCAGGACTTTTTTCTCCAGCACCTGGAAGAAATCATTTGGGGATTTCACTGCGGCTGTGTTGGTGTGGCGGGCAGCCCGCTGGAAACACAGAACCCCTCACTTGACGGGGTGCACTGCTGGAAATGGGAAAGGCCTGCTCTACTGTGCTACCAGCTCCAATGACTGAAATTTATAATTCATGAAGAAGCACATTTGCATACTGTTCAGGAAGTTGTTGTTAGAAATTGAAAAGAGTCAGGCATAGTGGCACACTACTGTAATGCCAGCACTCAGGGGGCTGAGGCAAGAGGATCACTATGAGTTTGAGGCCAGTCTGGGCTACAAAGTGAGTTCAAAGCCCACCTGAACTGCATGGTGAAACCCTGGCCCTAAATGAATGATAGATGGATGATTGATTGATAGATAGATAGATAGATAGATAGATAGATAGATAGATGAAAGGTATCTTGTCTTACTTGTACTTTTACAGATGTTGCCCTGGAAAAGTTCAACAGGGATCTAACTCTGCACAGCTTAAGAATAGTTCCAGGCCTCCAGAAGGACATTTAACAGGTTGCTATTGACAGCATTTTCCATGAACAGCCCAGACGTATTTCTTGAGGGGTGTACTTAACTATTGATGCAATGACAGCTATAGTGTGGGGTTTGCAATTCTATGCCCCATTAACTAGCGCTCTCTCCCCACCCCCTTCCCTCTTTCTCTCCCCCTCTCTCCCAGGGTGAGTGTAATTTATTGATAAGCTTTATTTCAGTGAATGTATTGCCTTTGCCTCACACAGTGACATTGGAACTAGAGCCAGCTGATGAAACAAGTGCTTAGGATATGTAGAGGGGCTTGCGGCTTAACTCATTTATCTAAAGCGCTTGCTTGGGCAAACTCAGGCACAGGGGACCACAGTTTGATCCCCAGCATCACAGGCTGCACCAGGCCCACCCTTAAGGCAGCCAGAGCCAACCGGAAAAAAAAAAAAAGAAGCCTTCTTAAAGTGGAAATCCTTCTCAAATAAATTTTTAAAAATGTAACCATCCACAGGCTATCTTAATCATACTTCATATGTCAGGTACATTGCTAAACACCTTATGAACTTTACCTTATTTGGTCCTTGAAATAACCTTAGGTGATGGTACTGATCCATTCTCACTTGACCCTGTGGCCCAAAGATCGAGCATCTGCCCCAGCATCATGGTGCAGGTTGAAGGTGGCCCGGAGATCTGGAGCCAGTTCTAGCTAATTTCTTAAATACCTAGCTCCACCTTCCTAAATGCCATACCACACTGCCTCCTGTTCTCTCATCTAGTAGACAGCCTCTTTGTTCTAAAGAAGAAAATAATGCACAGAAGATCTTCTTTGAGCTCTGTGGCCAAGGACTGCCCCAACAGGGACCAGTGTCATGTCCTTACCCAGAACTTGTTCACCTGAACAGCAGTCCCTAGGGCAGGGCCTGGCATTTCCCAGGCACAAACCAGTTGGTCAGGAGTGGTCAGTCCTGCCTATATTCATCCTTCAAGGCAGATGGGAAGAAGTCTGTATTCCAAGTTACCTGACTGAAGCTGAGAAGCTATAAAGTTGCCACTTTCAAGTGTATTTGTTTAAAATTTTTGCGTCAGGATTCTGCAGATTGCAGGCACCGTTGAAACCAGTTTAGGCAAAGGAAATTTACTGCCTTATTTAGAAGTCCTGAAGTAGGGTTGACTTCAGGTGTGTTTTGATTCAGGGCTTCAGGGGTGTCTTTGAGATTCATGTTTCTATCGTTCGCTTTCTCCTTTGGGCTTTGCTCCTCAGCTGGCTTAGTTTGGGTAGCCTTTTACCCTGTGGTTGTAAACCAGTTACAGCAACCCTTAGCTTCGAAGACTCATCTAAGAAAGTTAGCTTCCCTGAACTTGAGCCTCAGTGGCTCTGATTGGCCTGGCTTAGGTCACGTGTCCATCGTTGGGCAATTACTATAGAGCAATGGTGGGGAACCTGTGGCACACGTGCCACGGTGAACTATTTGTACAATTGAAAGCTCTTTAGAGGTTCACCATCACTGGTCTAGGGCCACCCACTGTCTCCCGTGCTGGAAGGAGGCTTGGAACCCTTATGCTCTGAGAACGAACCATGGATGATCTGTGAATAGGAGAGGGAAGATGAACGCTGTGGAGATGAGATGCTGTGACACTCGGAAAGAATAGAACAGAAAAGTAGAGCTCAGAGAAATGAATTTGACCAGGCAAGAGAACTTCTTTGTTTGAAGTTTGAACAGCCTTGTACCTCTCTGCTACTGCCGTCAGAGTGATTGTCATTGTCATGTTCACTGACTGCCGTATGTATCTGTTCTAATGGGACTTTTCCTCAGTGGAAGAAAAGCACTTCTGTAGAGTACCTCTTAAACATTCAAATGGTGGGATTGATGGCGAGAGCCATTATGTCCTGACTAGCTCTAAACTGGCTTAATTCTGCCTTAATGGCAGCTTAAGTTATGCCTCATGAATTAGGACACTGCTTCTCTTCCAGTCTCCGGTTCAAAGCCCCCTTGCCGTGCCTGACATGCTATAGTGAGATTGTTTGGTGAAACAGCCTGTTGTCAAACGCAGAGAAGTTCACCTCGCAGCTCCTTGTTTTTAATCAGTGGCAGATGGAAGTGGAAGGTGTGACAGTCATAGGGACCGAGTGCTTTCACAGGGTCCTGGATGGCTAAATGGCTAATTTGCTTCCCATTTCAGAACTCCGCGGGACAAGGAGGGGTGTTATTACATGTTCCTTTTGAAGTACCTGCAGTTAAGTAAATCCAGACGTGCCAGGCTCCGTGAATGCCTGCCCTGTGCCTGGCATGGCTGTAGACATCGTGGAGGACACAAAGGCGCCGTTTCTGCTGCAGAGGAATGACTGATCCGATTGTAATAACAACAGAAGCTGTTCATCCGGCAGTTTCTGTGAGGAGGCCCAGTGCTATAGACTTTGCATACGTTGTTGCGTTCAATCCTCAACTCCGGTAGGGGGGCATCTATTAATATTCTCACTCTCAGCGGAAGTAAGAGAGGCTTGAGAAGGTGGCGCAAGCTGCCCCGGGTCACTAAGTGAGTATCCCAGCCAGCTTCACACCGAGCTCCCTCCAGCTGCACGGCCTGTCCCTCCCTACAGAGCTGGGACGGAGGCTGTCGTGGCAGGATTTCTCACAGTCAGAAAAGCACGTTCTCCCCTGATAGCAGATTTCACCACTCTCCAAACTGGGGGCCTGGGAAGAATGATTGCCTGACTGCTGGGGCCTGCGCCTTTCCAGGAGGATCCTAGGTGGCCCCCTGCCAGCCTTTGTGACCCACGTGATCCCACCATCTGTCTGACTCTTGACTCTCACTGTGGGTCCAGTCTGTGCAGCCTGGACGTGGGGAGCAGGCCAAGCACAAACTGAATCTCCAGGAGCTGGATAGACTGGAAGCTCCTCCAGGACTGCTAAGGCCACCTTAATCTCGGCATTTTCACACACTGCACTAGATGACCCATTCGGGAGTGCAGGCAGCCTGGGGTTGGAGGTGTTACACAGACTGCGAGAGTAAGCTCTGGGCGGCAAGACAGCAGACAGGACACACGCTAACCCTGCACACGCGCCTGCCGGGGGCTCGCTTAAACCATCAGCTCCTGCCAACGTGGGAGGAGCAGAAAACAATCCAGGCTCTTTCTCCTGGGCAAGAACATTCGGTTTTCTAAAAGTTTTTTTTTTTTCCCCCCTATATGGTTTCTCTGGGAAGAAGTCTATCTGGCTGAGAGGGAAACAAAAGTGAGGGAATTCTCTTCAGTGCCTCAGCAGCATGGATGTAGGACCCCGCACATGGTGTAATGCTACAGAGTCAATAATTTTGCCCCCAAAATGAGAACATATATGACCCTGGGTTGAGGATGGCTTTCTCACAAAGATCTCTGATCTTGTCCCTTTGTGATTCATCCTTGAAAAGTTAACTGAGATGAGAGAGGAACTGGGGGAGTGAAGAGAACCAATGTGCCTGAGCCCCAGGAGTGAGAGCCAGGCTGTGTCCCTCCTGCTTCCCGGTCTCTCAGAGCAGTTGCAAGTGTGGCCTCCTGGGGTGGAGGGCGAAGGATCTCCCAGATTGCTCCAGGTCATCCTACTCGAATTGTCTTCTCAGATGCCTTACGTTGATAGAAGAGCTGGCCTTATGATGGCCTCCTTTGTCATTTTCTTTGATCTGATCACTTCACTTACTATTAATTATTGCCCCCTGCCTCTTCTTCTTTTTTTTTTTTTTCTCCCCAGTACCAGGGACTGAACTCGGACCCTTGCCCTTGCCCAGCAGGTGCCGTGCCACTGAGCTGTCTCCCTGGCCCCACCCCAGCTTTCCTTTGGTACATAGTTCATAATTTTTCCTTATGTTTGATCTAATAAGCTACATTATATTCCAAGTAGGTTTCTTATAAATAACATATTGCATTTTGTGGTTGATCTGTGTGCACAATCTGTGTCTCAACTGGTGTATTTAGGCCACTTACATTAATGTAATTCTGGACCCCTTGGGTTCCAGGTTCCGCTGTTTTATGATTGGTTCATTGTCTGTTTTTCTCTTCTCTTTCTCCTCCTCTGCCTTTAGATGTTCGAGTATTTTTGGCATTGCATTCAAGTTTATCTTTTGTGTGTTTTGAGCATATCTCCTTGTGAATTTTTTCCAAATAAGTACTGTAAGGATAAGAAAAGGTGCCACCAGGATGAAAAAATATATATACACTTAAATTTCCACCGTGAACTTGGAGTCAATTTTTGCTTTCTTACTATGAGTAGAATATATACAAACCTCATCACTTAATTAATCTCTTTAGCCAGTGTATAAAATGTGGCTTAGGAGGAGATTTTTATAACTTACCTATCAGGATTCAGAGAACAGAGAAAAACCTAGAAGGGAAGGTTGCCTTTATCGCAGGCATTAATTTAGTACAAACTTACCCAACAACTTACCGGGCAGTAGAATACCATCGCTCCTATCTTATATAATTTATAAAGCAGTGCCATCAGTAGGAGTGTAGCTATAGCTCATGTAATTGCGCACTTATTTTGTGCCGTGTACTACTCTGGATTCTTTATAGGCATTCTGTTATTGTTCCAACAGTTCTGCAGACACTATAATTATCTGTGCCATACAATTGAGAAAGCAAGGGCACGGAGAGGTTATCTTGCCCACCATTGCCCAGCCAGAAAACAGGAGAGCTTGGAGCTTGGGCGCCATAGCAAGCTCCTCGTTCTACCTGGGGAGCGCATACTCGCCTCTGTCCCCAGCCCTTCCTGGGCCAGAACACCCTGATTCTCTATTTAGGAGGCTCACGCTTTTCCAAACCAGTTCTCCTTCCTGCCCTCCTATAAACTTCTCTGGGACTGGGCACCTAATCCCACCAGTCTCAAAGAGGACCTCAAACCTGAGGTTGGAAGTGCAAAAGACCTTGAAGGTGGCCCGGGGGAGCCCTTTCCAGGTGTGATCGCGGAGGTGGGAAGGAGGTGAAGAAACCTGAGGGATGCCCCGTCCCTGCTTCGGTGTCTTTCTGCCTCTTGTGCATTCTTGGCTGAAGGCTGTGGGAAGCTAAAGAGTAGCAGAGCTGGAAATTCTGATCTGTAACCGAACAGAGATGGCCAGCGGTCCCTGCAGGGAGCCCCTCCCTGGATGCCAAGCCTCAGAAGGCTCTGGCAGCTGGGCTGTGCTATTTAATAACCTCCCAGAGGCGGACCCAGTGGTCTGAAATATTGCTCGTGGTTTGAAATACTTCTCGCCAAGGCTGAGGTTTATTTGTGGCATTAGGTTTTGCATTTCCTGAAAAGGCAGAAATAGAGTTTAGGGAGAGCTATTGAAGAGATAACTCAGTCAAACTGGCCCTTCTTGTTAAATAGTGGGGCCTAGCAGGAGAATGGAAGATAAGTGTCAGCCCATGGACTCACCCTACTGGAATGATGATAACTTCCTGGAGCACTATGTTGAATCCAGAGGAAAGAATTCAGCAATCCATTGGTCATGCCTATTACGGGCCCAGGTATAGGGATTGGAAGCGTGCCTGCCAGGTATTTATCACTAGCATAAAAGTTAAAGTAAGCCTTGGATTTTAATGATAGTGCAATAATAATAATAATACCTGCCTTCACAGGATCATTAGGAGGAGTAGATGAAAATACAGTGTATGTAAAGTGCTCATTAAGTGGTGTCCTGCTCGGTGTTGGTCATAGCTTTTAAGAAGAGAAAGAATTCAGCTTGTTCAAAACAAACACTTTGGAGCCTTTTTAAATGCCTGATCCTGAGGTGGCACTGGCAAAAGATTGTACTACCTTGTTTATATAAGTGGGCAAAATAGTAACTAGTAAAGAAACAGGCAGGATGACTTCACATAATGATAAGAGCATTGGGCAAAAGCAAAAGGGAGCTAAGAAAAACTGGACTCAGGGAGGAGAAGCCCTGTGTGACACACAGGCCTGGCTGTGACAAGGATCTGAGAGGACGGTCTAGAAGGAGGCACAGAGAAGCAGAGGCCTGCAGGAGGGCTGGTTCTCACAAAGCAAGGCCAGAGACCCATGCCTTACTTACTAAGTGCTCCTTAATTTTTTACTATGGCAAGTCTTAAAGCATTAAGAACAAAAACAGCTAGCTATTTAATAACACCGTATGTCTGTCACGCAAAGCCAGCCTTTTCTTCCATCTCCACACTTGTTTCGTCCGTGTCTTCCTTTTCTGGCTAAAGTGGGTGGCAGCAGCTACCAGCCATGGTACCATGTTATCTCAAAATATTAAAAAATAAGCATTGGCTTCTATGTTAATGTAATTTCTTGCTTTAATTTTTACAGAGTCATTGCCATAAGTAACAGTTCCTTGATAAAACCTGGTACTGGGCTCAGTCCATATTCAGAGTTATCTGCTTACCTCAATAATAAGTTGGTCAGTTTGGTTTTTGCTGTGTGTGTGTGTGTGTGTGTGTGTGTGTGTGTGTTTTGAGGCTAAGTTTCACTGTGTAGTACAGGATGACCCTGAACTCACTTATGTAGCTCAGGATGGTCTCAAGCACACAGCGATCCTCTTGCCTCAGCCTCCCAAGTGCTGGGAGATCAGGTGTACATCATCATGCCTGGCTCTAAGTTGGTCAGTATGAGTCAGGTTCCAACCCATGTCCACATGTTCTATGTGAGCTTTAGCTCAGATGTGTTTTCATGATGAGAAAGGCATTTGAGAGTGGACCTGCACTATTTGGATGCTTTTTGCCCACCTTTCTGGAGAGCTAGGTAGTTGAGGTCTCTAGAACCCCTGGAAGACTGTGCACAACTCAAGGTACTATCGTGTTGTTTCCCAAGTAGAAACTCAGCTGCCCCCTTGCCATCTTTCATTGTTCCTAATATAGCCTGATCTAATTAGGGGTCAGGGCAATGTGTGTGTGAGAGTCTGGGCTGTCCGTGCTGGCTCACAAGTGAAGCTTGCTTTTCAGACATTGTCAGGACTCTAGTCCTTTTGAAGGGAATTAGTTTAGGGATGGGTTTTGTCAATCAGTCAAGCCATTCAAGGGATGCCTGTAGGGAGGGCCTTCTGGAAGGCTTTTCCTCTCTTTAAAGGAGAACCCAGCTTTACATGTGGATATGATATGTGGAGGCATAATAGCCATCTAATGACTATGCTAGGAAAATCAGACAAATTCTAATATCCCCATGCAGACCAAGGGTGGAAAAAGAAATAACTGGGGTCCTTAATGATAATGCTGAGTCACAGAACTAACCAAACCCCAAACCAGCCACCCTAAGACTTCTTGCTATAGGAGATAATGATACCCCTTACTGTTTATGCCACTGTTTTTGTCGGTTTCACACTCATACACATCCCAGGGATGCATACACAGACTTCGCTGGCATCTTTCTGGGTAAGGCAGTATTATCCTTAGTAGGTTTTTATTTTGTTTGACATAGAAGAAGAATTAGCCTTCAAACTGCTATCACTGTTCTCTTGCTTTAAATCACTTGGTGGTTATTTTTTCAAATTGGTTAGTGTTTCTCCTTTTCCTGTTGAACTCCTGCTGAGCATGGCACTGCTGCAGTTTGTCTGGAAACATTTGGGAAGGTTTGACTTCTGAGGAATGGGAAATATGAAGCTCTGCTTGCAGAGATTTCTTGCAAAGACTTCACCCCGGGTAAAACATCTTGAAACAGTAGAACTCTGTGAAGATCTCGGGGCACATGGCTGGGAGGAGGAGGCGGGTGGTGCTGGGGAGTTGGGCAAGCCTGCCCGGGCTGCTGGCTGACAGAGGTACAGTGTTCTCAGAAGGGAGCAGAGCAAACTGGGCTTGCCCAAGGGCGATGGCTGGGGCGGTATGCTTTGGAGAGGTCAGCAAACCCTAACGTGGACACACAGTGCCAGGAGAGTAAGGACTTGGTGACTTTCAGGTGAAAGAACAGATAAGAAGCTCAACCCAGTCTCTCAGTGGCCCTCTGGGCTTCCGCAGTCTGCTTGGCATTGAAGAAAATATTGTGCTACAATGAAGCACGTCCCTCCGAGTGACTTGCCATCGTGCTCAGCACTTGGTGAGGAGCTGGGCTGCCCTGGGCATGGAGTGCATCTCTCGGGCCCTGCCTTCTGGCACTGATTACTCAGGAAGTACAAAACAGTCAAGTGTGAGCCCAAGATCTTAAAGAAAATGCCCTTTCCTTAAATAAAAACTCAATGCTTTCGAAAGCTAGAACTAATGCCTATTTGGGTTATCCATGCATGTATTTGAGGGAGACAGGTATAAATCATGTCTGGCTCTGTTACTCGAATTCTCAGGAATTGGGCTATGTAATAAGAATGAAAAGAAAAGTAGTCGACTTGTATTAGGGGATTACTATGTTCCAGGCACCGGGCTTGACTGCTTTATACGCTTCGTGCACCTTAGTACATTTGCTAAGCAATGGCAGTGAGACACTCCAGGTAATGAAACTGAGACTAGGAGAGGCTGAATAATTTACCACAAGGTGGAGAGGAGAATGAGGGGTTGGCAAGCAACTCCAGAGCCCCCTGGTGAGCTGCTTTGTAAGGGCCTAGTACCATCACTGCCTGGTGGGCTGCTGGCCCACCACACCCTGACTTGGACTATGCCAATCCTATGTTTCTTCCCCTGCCACTCAGACACTAGGCAACCGGTTAGACCTGCCCCTGGTGACTGTGCCGGAACCAAAGCCGAGATGAACTCTGCTGAGGACGTGTGGCCTTCTTCACCTGACATGGAGTGATGTGTGGAGTAAATGGGATTGTGAGGAAGAAGGTTTGAGCCAAGGCTTCCTGTTTGTCAGACCCAGGCTATGGGGCATTGCCTGGCCTCTACTGCTCCAAGCCAGGTCATTTGTGTTGCTCCCATTACCCTGTGGAGCCCACAGGATGAGACAGTGTTCTCCAGCTCAGGAGCTTTGGCTGTCAGCCTTCAAGACGGTGCTGTGGACTGGGGAGATAGCTCAATGGCAAAAGCACCTGCCTGGCACGTGCAAGGTCCTGAGTTCGATCCCTAGTTTAAGAAAAGCTATCTCTGGCTCCAGGATTTGGGGCTGTAAGGAGGTGCCTTTGGTAATACTGCTGATTTAAGCTAAAAACTGGAGCAGTTCCTTTGAAGAGTAGGCGAGCTTCCTACCTTCCCCCTGAGATAATACTTCTTGGAATTTCTCATCACAACATCTTGTTTCTCTAAACAGTGACGCTTATGCTTTACCTCCGATGGCTGGGTGAATTGCTTAATGAAGACCTGAGAAAAACAAATGGGCTCCTTATCACATTATGGGTTTCCTACCAACTCCAAATAGTAAATTCTGACTCCCCAGCTGATACTGAGTAGAAAATAATCCCCTGGGCTTTTAGACTCTGTACTTACTGGATGACTCACAATCTAGTAAAACCACCTTCTTTGGAACTGCCCAGAAATCTACACTGGAATTTTGATGACTGTGCCATTGTGTATTTAGGAGCTGAGATTCCAAGTCATTTCCTATCTATGCCACCAGCTGACTGAGTGACCTTGTGCTAGTTCTTTGACTCTTTAGAGCCCGCATTTCCTCCTTGGCAAAGTACTGGGGTTGGATTTATCTAGGTGGTCCCTGGGCTGCCTTTTAAATGAATGATTCTTATTAAGCCAGTGGGTCTGAATCTGTTTTCTATTGCTATAACTAAATACTAAATTGGGTAATTAATTCATAAATGACAGTTTTGCTTGGCTTCTGGCTGTGGAGATCCAAGAGCTGGTTACTGGCATCTGCGCAGCCTCCAGTGAGGGCTGCCTTGCTGTATTATACCATGGTGGAAGGCATCACAAGGTGAGACAGAGCAAGGGGGGTGCCAAGGAGACCCAACCCACTAATCCATGAGTAAGTGAATCTATTTAAAAGGTCTGTGCCCTCTGTCCCACCTCTCAACACTGCTGTATGAGAGACCATGTTTCCAACACATGAAATCTGAGGGCACATTTAAAGCACAGCAGGAGTTTCCCTGGCTCTTGGTTTTCTGCCTCTGTCCTTCCAGTCACTGCCTCCTCACTGAGTAGGTGGTGAGCCCAGTGCCTTTCTGCAGGTGCAAGAGCTGAGCCTGTGGACAATATGATAATGACCAGGATGAGGATCTGATCAGAGGGCAGTGACAGCAGAAGACAAGGACTGTCTAAGACAGGCCTCATCTGCCAGTTGTAAACACATGGTCTGGGTGACTGGTTGTGCCCACCCAGAGAAACCGTGTTTTTATTAAACGTCTGGAGGTTAATGTAGTGAAGTACCAGGGGTTCTACCTGTGCTGCTGATTGGAATTGTTCAAGCTCTGGTAGTTCTATAGTTGTCTGCTGGGGTGGGGCTGGGGGATCAAACAGCCTGCTGAGCCCTATACATACATAGGAATTTTGAAGTTGAAATAATTGGGGCCTGAATGTTTTGCCAGATCTTTGCATTCTTTCCTGTGTGCTTTTCTGAGTTTCCCCAGGATGGAGAGTATTGTCGTTGGGGTTTTATAAGGGGAAACAATACAATACAAAACACTTAATATAAGATGATTTTATAATGGTCATCCAAAGAATCATATACAAAAGGAGTATAATGAAATTTGTCCACACACTATAGACTAAAAAATCCAACTGAAGGCCTGGATTCCATGGTAATGTCCTATATGAGTCCAGTTGAAGACTTAGAGCCCATAACAGCGCCTCTCCTGAGTGCACCCAAATGACTAGAGCCCATGACAGTATCTCCTGCAGGACTATTTCACAGAAGGCCCAAAGGTCAGTGGTGGAAGCTAGAAAGTCTGTGCCAAGTTTGGAGCATCTGTACCAGCTGAGGGATCTGAACTGGAGCCAGGAAGTGATGCTCAAGGTAAAACCAAAGCTTCCCCGAAAAGTACCACAGCCATCCTCAGTAACAGTGAGGTCCTGGGCTCCTCCAGCAATGAGGAAAGCTGAGTGCTCATCAGGAAAGCAAACATAACAAGCTTCTCCAGGAGACTAAGCAGTGCACCATCTTCCCTTCGGAGCCAGGAAGTGATGTTCATACCGAGACTCAGATCCCCCGAAGTGAACTGTAGCCACTCTCAGTGACAACCAGGTCCTGAAGTTCTTTGACAGTGAGAACCGCCAAACTCTTGAGGAAAGCCAGCAGGACAAGGTCCTCCAGGAGAACCAGCAGTTCCTACCACCTCTTCTGACAGCTTCCCAGCAGCCTCCCATGGCTTCTGCTTGCGCTCCCCACAGCCTCTCTTCTTCTCCAGTTCTGCCTCTTCTGCTGCTGGCAGAAACCCTCTCATGGCCTCCCACGCCCAGCACCACACTGCGTCCATTCAGCTGGGTGTAACAAGTTGGCCACCAGCTACTGGTGTGAGCACTGCCTCCTAAACTTCCCACGTATTGTCATCTTTGGTGATACAAATACCTGGGACACACATAGATCCTTTGTGCACTGTGGACGCAGTCATCTAGGACAGGCCCAGCTGCGTTTCACTTCTTCTTGAAAGCTCTCTATGACCAGATTTTATTGCTGCAGTTTTATCATATTCGAGGACACCATATTTAAAAAAAAAACAAACAAACAAAAAACCATGCATATTCTAGGGCTGCCAAAATAGAATTCAGCAGCATCAGTAGAACACTGTGGTAGTACTGTATTCACAGCTCAGTTGGTGACGAAACATCTGTGGCAAACACATGTCTGTACTTGGTCGCTGATTGAAGCCTGTGGGTTCAGGGGTTGTGAATGATTAGACTGCGGGCCATGATCCCAGGAGTGTCTTTTGCTTCCAGGAGGAGCAGAACCTTCACGCTGTCAATTGGGCCAGGCCTAAAGTTGAGTTTAAAATAAATTCTTTTTAAGAAGGCAAACGCTTCCCTGCTTTGAGAAGTCCTTCTTTATGTGCTGAGGGTTTGAAGGGAAGGAGGCTCAAAGAAGCAGTTTGTAACTTTTCCAATGCCCATGGGACAAGTGCTACTGTGTTGGCCAGAATGTGGGACTTGACCACACACACAGTGCTGGTCGGGTGCTCCTGAGTGCCCGCTCCCCTGCCCCCTGCAGTGCAGCCTCCTCCCTTCCCTCCTTCCCCAGGAGGCTGGAAGGTGAGGTCTCCTTCCTGCCACAGAGGTGGAGCCGAGAACATCTGGAGACCAACCCTGGTCTAACAAGTCCAGCCACTTGGGGCCAAAGCTGCCTCTTGTCATGTCAAGTACTGGGTTTGAAAGCAAGACATTTTTTTCTTCTCCTAAAACTTTAATCTCAGATATCTCATTAGCAGTTTGATGCTGATTGGTTAGAAATTGCTGTGGAAGTTGGCCTGAGGTGAATCATCTTAAGCCACCCTGTTCTTCTCACCCCCTGGTTGGCCTCAGGCGCCATGGAGTTTTGTTGGGGAAGACCATATGAAACAGAGAGCGTGGCAGCTCGTGTCAGTCAGTCCTGGTAGGAAATAGGAAGCTGGATTGGAGGAGAAACTGGTGAAATTACAACCTGATTGATCACAGGGAAAAGAGCCCTAGGGCCACACAAGCCAGGATGTGCCCTCCCTCTCTGCCAAGGGTTGCAGGGGAGCCGTGTCCAGCGGGAGAGCAGAGGAACCAGAAGAAACCAAAGGAGCAGGGTTGGGGTGGGGGAGCAGAGAATGGGAACCCAGAACGCAGCCCTGGAATCACTCTTAATTGTTTCCATTCCACCTCCTGAAGGTCTGGGGCCTTGTACTCTCCAAAGTTTCCTGGCCTCCCAAATACAGCATTCCATTGTCTCTGGAGTCTCCCCAGAACAGGCTTTTAATCCTTAGAGAACCAGAGTCCAGGCCCTGAGAGCCCAGGCCGGGAAGAACGTGGATGCAGGTAATTTCAGATAGACTTATTTCCCGCTGTCAGCAGAAAGCAGTCAGCCCGAACTGGGTGTGTTTATCCAGTGAAATCTGGGAACCTCAGTCCGCTGGTTTCAATCAGGAGACTCGCTCTGTGGTAATTGGGGCTCCTCGACCGAGGATCTGGTCCCACTTAGGTTTCCAAATGCCAGGCGAGCTTGTTTCCACGGATCGAGTGTCTGCCGCTCACGTGGCCGCATGTAAATGTCGACTGTCCAGAAGGCAGGCCTCTCTTTAATGTGGAATTTAGAGTTCTTCTGGCAGGGTTATTTCCAGTCTTTGCGTTTTGAAAAGCGGGTAAGATGATACGTGGCGGCCTTCATGGAGAAGTCATTTGGAGAGATGGGCCCGAGCCTGACAGAATGGAACCTGCCAGGACCATCATGAGGATGACAACGCCTTAGAAACCCAGGGTCTGTTGCAGCTTTTCAGTAGTGCTGGCTGCATGCATGAGAAACCTGTGCGCAGTCTCCTGGGGCCCCTACTCAGGAGGTCCTGCTTGACTTGACGATGGGCTGTCACCATCTTGAAATTCTTATTTCTGACCAAGAAGCCCCCATTTTTACTTTTTCCTGGACCTCTGAAAATTGTGTAGCCAGAGCTCCTGAGGGCTTGGGCAGCAGTGATAGATACCAGGGGTAAAGCCTTTCACTACCAATTGCTCCAGCACTGAGGGGACACTGACCTTCTCTCCAGAGAGGACCATGGACACCTCTGACACATGGCATGTAGTAGGCCCTGGAACACTGCATCTGTCTGACTGGCCTTTCTAGCCATTCCTTCCTTCATGCACCAAACAATATTGAATGCGCAGTACCATTGAAGGCCATCTGCCCAGCCTCTGCAAGGCCCATAAGTATTCTGAGATGCTAGCTATCAAGGAGCTAAAGAGCACTGCAGGTAGTATTGGCCCTTTTTACTCTGTTACCAGCATAATATCTTCCCCTCTGCTGTGGTAAATGCTGGGACCTTGGGCTCTGTTTCCAGAGTGTGGCTGCTTGTTCACCACCCCACAGGCAGCAGCCACCTGCCCAGCCATGTGTGTAAAGCAGGTCATCGCCTTGTGACCTCTCACCACGTTTGAGAACTTAACTTTAACATCTGCAGAGCTGAGGAAAGCCCCCTTCTGAGGACAGCAGGGAGATTTTTACCCAGGGACCTTGTGACTTCCTGCCATTCCTCGTGGGGTAGTATCCGTAATCTTAGGACTTGCGGGGCATTTGTTAAATGTCAAACATTGTTCTGAGTGCTTTCCACACATGAACTCATTTCTCCACAGCTGTGAAGTCTTGTACCTTTATTTTACTGATGAGGAAACTCTCACTCTCACATGGGGTGACTGACTGATAACACCATCCATGTGAGGATGTGTGTGAGAAACAAGTCCTGCTATCTCCGAGGGTATTCAGAATGGCGTCCTCCTGATGTCAGCCTGTCAGATGCCCCAGGATGTTGTTTACAAGGGAAAGAAGGGCTTAACCAAGGAGCCGAGGCCCCTGTAGCCAGGAGATGAGACATCTCTGGCGAGTATGACAGTGATACAAGCTGCTGCTGGGGTTGGGGGGCTGGCTTGCCATGTGGCCTGCAGGGAGCTACCAGACACTTCAGAGAATTCTGTCAGACCACATCCTGAGGTCTCCTGAGGTGTCCAGAGCCAGCCAATGGGGCGGGCCCTCTGCATGCAGGCCCTTCAGCCAACACCAAGTGTGCTCTGAGGGTGTCTGGTCATCCTCTTACTGTCTTCTCCCTGCCAGCTGCTCTCCAGCCGCTGACCTCACTCCAGAGAAGGTTCCAGAACCTCTTGAGCACATGGGCTCCTGTGTAAATTATTCCAGGGCAGTGATCTCTCCTTAACCCTTTCTGTCCCTGACCCACTTCTAAATCAAGAATATAGTCATGATTTTAGTATTTGTAACTTCACTTGCTTTTTTAAAAAAAATTTTTTTTATTTTTTGGAAGAACAGGGGGTTTTAGAATTCCTTACTCAGGTCAGCCTGTGTTGGAGCTCTGCCACTCATTCATTCTGTAACCCAAGTTTCTGCTATCTCTGAGGTGTTTCCTTGCTATAAACAGAAAGCAATAGAACCTATTACACAAGATGGTTGGGAGAATTGAATATATGTGAAGTGCACATACGTAGTTCATCGCTCAGTGAACGCTAGCTGTTGCTGCTGCTGCTGCTGCTGCTAGACATAGCCTGAGATAAAGACATATCCTTAAGGACAGCCCTTTTTTCTTAGGTCAGCAGAGAGAAGGAAGGAAATATGGTAACTACAAGACCGCTGCAATCCAGTGGTCTCTAAGCATAGTCTTCTGGATGGAAAACATGATTAAGTACCAGATGCTTTCTTGGGGTAAAAGGGCCGGAATTCAGATTCCCCTGTATCTGTCAAGACCTCTGGAATGCATGGTGAGAGGGTCTCTCAAAGCTCCTCTAAAACCTTCCAGGCACCCCAGGCCCAGTCTACACTGTAGCAAAGGCCCTGTTTTGCCATTTGGAGCCCAGAGCTGCTTTCCTGCCTCTTAGAGACCCTCCAAAAACAAGCATCATGGTTTTCCTGGATGCCATAGGGCAATAGGGTGCCTGGAGGAGCTTGGTCAGTTAGAAGGTGCCTTGGCAGGCAGCAGAGTTACTGCGCAGCGCATCCTCTAAGTGAGGACTAATTATAAGTCCTGCCTGCAGCGTGGCCGTAGACTGCCCGCACTTAGGGTATGTGTTCTCCTTTTTCTCACCAAAGAAAAATGTTGCGATCATTACCCAGAGGCAGCGCACTAGTAGCCAGGCTGCATTTAAATAATTGCCTCCCCTTGCGCATGGACACCTTAATCTCAGCCAGTCTCCCTACCCCCTCCAATTATGTTGTGGTTTAGGATCAGCCTCAGAGAGCCACCTCAGCTGCTGTCACTGAGAGTTACGCTGTCTCTCCCAATTAGCGTGTGGGGTGGATCCAGTGTTTCTACCTAGGTGAGGCTCTGCTCCGGAATGGCTTCAGGGAGTGGCTGAGGGACTGGTTCAGAGTAGCCCTTGTGTGACAGGACAAGATTTTCCTTCTCATGAGGATAGTGATGAGGACAGCTGCTGTCTTGTCCAAGCCACCGTGGTGTCCCCAGGACTAAGCCCCACTTTGGGTATTTTTAGACCTCCTGGCGGCAGATTAATTTAGAAGCACTTGCAGTGTGCCTTTCTGGGCTTACTGCACAGAAGTGCTGTGTTCCTGTCAGCCCCTCTCATCGCTGGCACTCTCAGAGGGTCAAGGAGGCCCTTCCGCTGCCTGACAAGCCAGGCAGGGTGTGCATAGAGCTTGCAGGGATTGGGCAGGGGGTGGGGGGGGAGAGGCAGGGTACCAGAGGAAGCCAAGATCCGGGGCTGCAGAACAGTCTCTCCTCCCCAGAGGGGCCATAGAAGAGTTTGGATTGCATGATATACTCTTTGATGACAGAGAAACGGCCTTTCTGTGTTTCCCCATGGTGTCATTCTACATCCCACTGGTATCCTCCATCAGGACCTTGGCTGGAAAGAAAGACCTCCAAGCTTTTGTTACATGCATTGTTCTCAACGCTCTTTGGAGGTAGGAAGAGACCTGCGTGGGGCCATGGAGCATTCCAGGCAGGCCAGGGGGAGGTCAGCCCCACTGGAAGGAAGCTGTGTTGACAAATTTGGAAGTTGACTGGGTATTGGGAGAGCTGGGAGGAGCAGGTCAGTTGGGGCTCGTGTTTCTGGCATTCACAGCAGGGTTGTAGTTCAAGCTGGCCTTGAATTTATGATACCCCTTCCTCAGCCTCCTGAATGCTAGATAATAGGCATGGCTCACCACACCTGGCAAACCTGGGCCTTTAAGTGAGAGAGGGAGGATCAGGATGAGGACCGGGATTAGAGAAAGATGAGTCTGGAGTATCATTGGATACCCGGTAAAGTAGGAAAGAACAAGTTGTCTGAAGGTGTAGATGTCACCTGCACATGGATGAGGGATGCTTAGAGCTCCTCCTCCTCCCCCTCTTCCTCCTCTTCCTTTTCCTCCTCTTCCTCCTTCTCCCACTCCTCTTTCCTGACTCTCAGCCCTGCCTGTACCTTATTGCATTTTACAACAAGCATGAGCTTATTTCCCTCCTAGGAGGGAGAGCTGCACTGCGGGGTGCCATAGGAAGGTGCCTCCAAGGTCCCACTGCTGGCACTCTCCAGGGCAGGCCAGACTGAGCAAGAGCTCACAGTAGACCACAGTCGGGGGCAAAAACATTCTGCAGTTAAGAATCCAAGATTATGAATTAAAGTGCCTTGTTAGGCAGAGCACATCGGCTGGGGTTCGATCCCCAGCATGCTGTGCCAACCCCACCCCCAGGACGCACTGAGACAATGATTGAGACTGAGCGTGCTGGCACACGCTCAGTCTGTAATCCCAGTGCTTGGGAGGCTGAAAACAGGAGGATCACTACAAGTCCAATCTGTGTA
>NDGM010336651.1:0-21430 GCA_002564305.1 Octomys mimax | reverse complement strand
TAGAGGTCCCCACCCTATGACTGCTTGAGGCTTTGGGGGGACAACTAGACACAAACCATAACAGGTATATATTCTAAGCACGAGCAACGTACAATACATAAAAGTAGTGAATGTACCTGTAAAGCGCTGTGGCACACATCTGCAATCCTAGTGCTCTGGGAGGCTGAGGCAGGAGGGTTGCAGATTCCAGCCTAGACAACTAAGTGACTTAAAAAATATTTTTAAAGGACCAGGGAACTGTTTTAGGTTGCTGGAAGTTATAAACCATAAGAAAATTGCACAGTAGACAGAAGGGACTATTTTTCAAGGCGGGCCTTGTATTGTCCAGGCTGGTCTCCAGATTTTGGACTCAAGCAATCTTCCTGCATCTCGAGTAGTGAGGCCTCCAGGTCTCCACCAGCAGCAGCCCTGCAGGGGCCGGCTCTATGTGCAGGGCCTGTTGACCCTGGCCTGGTGTATTTATCAATGACAAGAGCCTGAGTCACTGGCAGGAGCACAGAGAGAGAGGAGTCATTGATGTCACAGGGTGGGACAATGTCCCCGGGGAACCCCAGCCCCTCAGAGACCCTTAGAGAGACAGGGCTGGGTTTACACCACAGAGGGCATGAGGGATCATGCTGGCTGCCCCACTGAGGATAGCGTGCCCAAGTGTGGCCACCGGGAGAAGGTGAGGGCTGCTGAGGTGCAGGCAAGGTGGCTGCAGCAAGATCTGAATTCAGAGCCGGAGGAGGTGGATGGCGAGAGGAGCTGACACTGCAGGTGCTGTCCCAAGTGATGCCTTGACCCTATGGTCACAGGGGTCAACTCAGGTATCACAGGAAACTGATGCTGCCAAGGTACCTCGTGCGGTGTCCTAGCCCCAGAAGGAAAGTGAAGTGTGTCTTTCTGTTTGCATTGTCCTATTTCTAGAAGTGCTGTACTTGGAGGAACTTGTGAGTAGCAGGTTGAGGGTCACAAGAAACGGTTAATCACATTACTCACAGAAGAATGAGTGTGCGCGTGCTTAGGAGTGGCTACAGTCTGGCCAGACACACTGGCTAGGGCCGCAGAGTTCCCTTTGAGAGGTTTCCGCATCTACTCAAACCCAAGCTCACTTGTTAGCTGTCTGGAGAAAAGTCAGGGGCTCAAAGGCGCAGGCGTGCACAGCTCCCTGTTCAGCTTTGCTTTGCCTGTTTCCAAAGGAGACCCTTACGTACATGATCGCATTCTTGCTTCAAGAGAGGACTGAGGCTAAAATTGCTGGTTAAGGACCCAAGCAGTTGGCCACTCAGGCTGTGAATTCTGCCGCCACTCTCACTACCCTGCTGTCAGCACAGTGCTTCACCTCTATCTTGGTTTCCACCCTGAGAAATAGAGAGAAAGCACAGACTGCCCCCCGCACCCACCAGCACGCGGCAGACACGCACTGTGTGACTGTGAGGCCCCACCGCGAATGCCAAGAAAGCGTCCTCATCAGCGCGGCGTGCGGCGTCGGTGCCTTGACGCGCCACGTGTTCTCGATCACTGGTAGAGCTATAGAACATCGATGGCTGCGTGTCGGAGAGCCCCACGAGTATTTTGTCTAAGGCGAGTACAAGAACGTTTTCCTACTCAAAATTCATCTCTTGATATCTCGAGACATATCCTAGTACTGAGACTATTTCATGCATATTTTGGCGAAGAATGTTCTTCTAGTCACAACTTAGCAAATGTGTGGAAACTATTTCCTCTGCGGGAAAGTTACAGTGCTTAGTTAGTAAAAATGCATAGGAACATTGTGCGGACGCCGCGTCGCTCCCAGTCAAGCTTCTCTGCCTGGTCCACAGGCGTTCTCTCTGAGAACAGTCTTTCTTGAAGTCCTGGCAAGCTCAGAGTAGGATTTCTAGACAAAATATAATGTCGTAAAGCAAAATGAGAATCCTCTTCTTTTGGGGATTAATTGTAATTTTTTAAAAGTTTTTTTTCCTGGTTGTATAAATATTCCTCACCCAAAACAATAGAAAAAAACTTTTATGGGACCACATATTTACATGCGTTTGACAATCTGAAATGTCCTGGTACATGTTTAGGAGTTGGTACAGGTTTTTGCTATAAGTATTTAGATATAACATAACTTGTACACATTATGTTGACATTTGTGTGTGTGTGGCCAGCTCAACTTGCCCTGGGGGCAGGCTGGCGTGGCCTGTGGTGCCGGCAATTGACCCGCAGTCCCTGCGGTTGCCTAAGCTTGCCTAAGCAGGCACTTAGACCACTGAGCTATCTTGCGGGCCCAACATTTTTATGTATAGTGTGTCATTATTACTGAGTGATATCATTACAATTATTGAGAGCCAACAAAAGCAGGTAAAGAAAGCATGGGGAGCACAGGCACATGGGTCGTGGCCAGGCCGCTTTGGTGCCCCCCTGGGCTGGGGGCTCCAAAGGGACCTCAGCCTGAGCCTGGGTGGTACTGTGGCACCGGCTGAGCCAGCAGAGCCACGGATGTTGGAGTGGAGCCAGAGAAGCTGCTGCCAGGAATCGGCTTCGGGCTCCAGAGAAGCCCCCAGCCAAGGGCCTGGTCTCAGCAGGGCCTGGCTGGGACTGCACGATCCTCTGTGTGGGCTGCCATTCTGCTGAGATGCAGGAAGCAGCCACAAGCGGAAAGTATTTCTCCTGTGAGTGGGGAAAGCGCCGTTCACCCGACGCGCTGCCGAGTCAGCGGACTCCTCTGGGGCTCTTGCCTCGGCTGTTTCCTCCAGGAGGGCTGAGCTCTTTACCAAGCAGACCTGAGCTTCCATGCACAGTGGAGCCACATTGTAACTAGCGGGCATCTGTGGGGACCTCCCTGGGGACCCGGGAGCACTCCTGGTTTCCTTCTCGCTCCTAGGAGGGCGTCCTCTGGAAACCAGCCCCCTTTCCAGGAATGATCCGGCCCTCTGGGCTCAGGGAGACCTCTGAGACTCCCGGACCGACCGACTTCCACCCGGCCCTCGACCTGGCTCACTCTTAGTCCCCAGGGCAAGTAAGAGAAGCAGCAGAGGGTGCTGCCGAAGCCACACAAGCCCTGCCCCTGGGCCCCTGGGGCTAGCCTCACGGCCTTCCAGGGCACGGGGTGAAAAATCAGTGTCCGTGGCTGACTCTAGAATCTGCCTGTGTGTGAGATGTGTGCCCCAGGAGCCACGGTACCTTTAAAGAGTGAAAACTAACAGAGGCATCCAACATGGTAAGAAATCAGGACACCAGTTGGGCCTGGAAGCACATTCTAAGAATCCCAACCACTTAGGAGGCTGAGGCAGGAGGGCAACAAGCTCAAGGTCAACCTGGGACACCTACTGAGACCCTGTCTCAAAAGAACAAGAGTGGGTGGGAGTTGGAAATGTCGTTCAGCCCCTCTGGATTCAATCTCCAGTGCTGCAAAGAAGAGAAAAACAATGATCTTAGCTATTTGAAGCATTTGCCTCCATGGACGCTTTCAGATCTCCCCAAGGAGTATTTGGGTGTTTCTCCGAACGTTTCAGGCACAGGCCCCTCCTTGGACGAGCGTCACTAGGATTAACGTCCCAGGCATGTCCTCTGGGAAACACTGATATCTTAAGGCAAGCACGTAGGCAGAGCAGCAGCGCCGACTGGTTCCTCCGTCAACTTCTCAGCAACTAAGAGAAAATCTCCCACCGACCGTGCAAGACTTACGTGAGACAGTGGGTGATAATATAAAATCTCAAGTACAATAACAGAACAAAAGCAGTTCAGTTGCAATATCTCTATGCCCCACGTGATTCTCCAGAGCAATTAGCAACTCACGTGCCTTCCCGTTTCTGAATCAAACCCCTCCTCTAATATTAACTAGTCCTGAATCCAGATTAAAGCAGACAACTATGGAAGGAGCCTGGACATCGTCTCAGGCTGCCTGCATCACATGAAACCCAGTAAGGTCCAGAGGGAGAGAGGCGGGGGGTCTGAAGAGCAGCTTGCAGCCACAGCGAGGTGGGAGCAGAAGGCCCACGCCAGGGAGCACGACTGCGCCGCCACCCTGCGCACAGCTGGCCCTCCGCCCACCAGCCGGAAGGAAGCTCGGGGCCCTCCAGCGCGGTCCAGTTCCCTCGGCCGCTCTGATAGGAGTGTGTGCTCTGAAAATACGGAGTTTTCAACTTGCTTTCGGCTTGGTTTCCATTTTTCAGGGACTATAAGATCAGATGGAGACAGAATTTCTAGATGTCATTATGCACAATTTCTATTACAGTTTTCTAGATCTTAATTAGGTACCATCGATTTGTAGCAAAAGACAAAACAAACGAAAACCTTTGCTATTTTGAAAGTTAGCTAGCAAATGGCGGCTGCCTGTGTGATGGGCATCTGCTAACTATTTTGAAGTCTCAAATTTTCAAATTCTGTAACTTCTACTATTATTTTTAGCAACAATAATAAATCCTGTGTCTTAGTTTTTAAGTGTAGTAGCCCCTTATGTGGATGGACATGCGCCAGGTCACTGAGGGGAGACCTCAGCTTCTCCTGTGTGTCTCACCTTCCCCCACCGCAGAAGGGAGGGACACGCTCAGCCCTGTTCCCTCAGCCACGTGGGGTGTGTGGATTGCTGCACAGCATGGACCTGGATCATGGCTGGTGGTCTGAGAGCATCACTGAGGACACGGATGAGGAGCTCTGCATCCCAGAGGCGTCTCAGTAGAGGACCTTCTGAGTGAACACAGAAGACTCCTGCGTGGCCAGTGGAAGCACCACGGTGAAGCCAGGCTGCCATTCTGTCCACCTTGCTCTTTGTCCTTGGCTGACCTTGCTAGGAAGCCCTAGCAGCACAGTGCCGTGAGCCCGGTGTTGGGCACACGGCAAACATCTGTCAGGTTCACAGGTCCCTTCACATCACCTTTAGGGAATCTTGAGCTTCTTAGGAAACCCAGCTTCCGGGGAGTATGGTCTCTGGCCAATGGCATCTCAGTAGCCACACAGGCACTGTTGCCCACACCCTGCGGGCCTAGAGTGGTGGCTTGGTTGGTGTAAGTCTCACCACTGCCCGGTTGCTCGGCAGGAATGGAAGCCCCTCGCGACACACCCATCAGAAGCTTGACTTGGTGAGGGCCCTGCGTGTAGGCCTGGCTCAGCAGGCCCCTCTGAGGCTGGGCCAGCCCAGGTGCCACAGACATACCACAGTGTATGCAGAGGGAAACAGAAGGGGGCAGCAGACAGAGGTGGCCCAGGCAAGGTGGCCCTGTCCATGCAGGTACAGGTGCCACGCAGGGCTGGGAAATGTCCCGGGTGTAGCGTGAACACACAGGAGCTGGGCATGCCAGGGACGCAGATGTCGGTGGACCTTGAGAGGCCCTGCCTGAAGGGCAAGGCAGGGGACAGCAAATAGCAGCTGACGTAGCTGTCAGCACAGGAAGCACAGGACAAAGACCAGGTGGTGCTGGGATCTGCTCTGAGCCTGCTGGGACAGAGACAGAGTCCAAGCGGGATTCAGCCTTCCGTGCCTCAAGAACTGTGCTCAGAGTCCCTGCAGCAGCACTTTTATCACTGCAGTTTGTATCCAGTGATGGGACGGGCATGGGGCCCTGTAAATCACGAGCACAGGAGGCTTGGGATGTGACTACTCTGAAACTCACGGATCTGGTAGCCTCGCGTTTAGACCGGAAAGCTGGGTCCTGGTTCTCGCTGTTGTCTGGTGCCTGCTTGAGCCGGAACTTGGCGTGTGGACTCCCTGGGCCGCGCTGCCCTCTCCAGACAGATGAGGTACGCCGTGCTCACCGCACGTCCTGGGCCCACAAGGGACGAGTCCTCAAGAGCAGCACAACCTGCATGTCAGCTGAGGCTGCCGTGACAGAACTCTATGTCCTTGTCCCCAAGGATAGATTGCACCCTCTTCTGACAGATTCATTTATTCTTTAAAAGTGGTGGGGTTATTAGGATGGAAAATCGAAGACTTGAGTCAAATAAAGTCTTGGCCAATCGGTGCTGCCTGACTCTGGGCCAGTTGCTGACCCTCGTTTGCCTCCAGAACAAAGCCGAGCTGCTGCAGCCCCTGGCAGGCCCGGCAGAGGACAGGGCAGGACACAGAACCGGGTTTCCTTAAAGGCAGCACAACTGAGGTCAGCAAAGGGCTTAAAACAGACAGGCAGCTTTGGTGCCTGCGCAGGTCCCCCCAGTGGCCCCTCGCACCCCTTGGAGCAAGAGTGACGTCCTCGCAATGCCCAGCCCAAGTGGCAGGTCTGCCCCTGCTGTCCCCGGTGTGTGTCTATTCCCTGAGCTCCTGGAGGCCTCAGAGCCCAGCTGCACCCTCCCAGGGAGCCTTCCCCGCTGGCCGGGGTCCAGCCCCCACACTGCCTGTCCCCTCACCTGCTCGCCTTCCAGCATGGGGCTCATTTCCCCTCCTCATCACTGCCTCTCTTGGCTCTTACTGGGCTGGAAAACTGGTGTCCTGCTTC
Organism: Octomys mimax; assembly: GCA_002564305.1. Classification (NCBI taxonomy): domain Eukaryota; kingdom Metazoa; phylum Chordata; class Mammalia; order Rodentia; family Octodontidae; genus Octomys; species Octomys mimax. The sequence continues at coordinate 15,035 of NDGM010336651.1, read as the reverse complement.
ACCTCCAGGTGCAGGCTACGGCTTGGCAGGAGGTGCACTGACCTTCGTCCCCTGCTGAAAGATGGAAGATGAGTGCTTTGCTGACTGTGTGGTGACAGCCATCAGACGGGCACAGCTCAGTGCCCTGACGTACGTGCCCCTCACGTGGCCCTGGGGCCGGGCGCTGTCCCAGCCTGCGGCCCTGCTGAGAGGTGCTGGAACCTCCAGAGGTGAAGCATGGTGGATCTGAGTCAGGCACTGGCAGCATGGCTGAGAGCCGACACGGTCCCCTCCGTCTTCTTTCTCTACCTGTGCTCAGGCAGCAGGACTGAGCGGCTTCCTGTGCCTCCTGCTCCCCCCACGATGCGCTGCTCCACCACAGGCCTAAGACCAATGGCACCCTCCATCCGCAGATGACAGCCTCTGAGACTGTGAGCCCAAACGAGCCTTCCGTCCGCTCGACTTTCTTCCCCAGTATGTCATTATAGCATGGGGGGCTGGCTAAGGCGTGTGTTTTAATGCATTGCTGTTGTATTCAGGAGTAGATGTGCAGTGACTCTGTATGTGCAGCAGCAAATCTGCTCATTCTGCCTGCCCCACTGCAGATTCCCTCGTCGCATGTGGCCTCCAGCCTGTCATTCTGGCTGAAGGAGCATGTCTGGTGTCCAGGGAAAAGGTGCGGTGGCTCCAGGCGTCTGCGTCTGCAGCACAGAGCACAGTGAGGCCCTCCGGAGGGTCAGGGGCACCTGTGACGTGGAGGTGACTATGCCATCAGAGATGGCACAGTGACGTGGGCACCCAGAGCCGCTCCAGGGAGTGGAGTTCACCTGGTGCTCAGTGCAGCGCTGCTGCAAACCTCCGCTCAGTGAGACGTCGTGTGAGGCCGACAGGACACGCGCACCTGAGCCCTTCTGAAGCTCTCAGGCACCCCCGACATGCACCCCTGAATGTGTTGCTGCCAGCCCCAAGCTACCTGGCCCTGCGTGGGCAGGGGCCAGCAGTGCGGGGGCCCACGCTGAACTGCAGTCCTCAGGAAAGAAGCACTCACTCACTCTCAGCTGGTGAAAAGAGCAGTCTATTGTTTCCACCTGAAAAGCAGAAGGTTTTTTAATCAACATATCCCAAAATATCTGACTGGGTTTAATATTTAGAATCAGATTTTTATTTTGATTTTTGTCCTTTTGAGATAGTGTTTCACCAGGCAGTTCAGGCTGGCCTTGAACTCGCTTTGTAGCCCAGGCTGGCCTTGAACTTGTATTGCACGAGGAAAATAGCCAAGCAAAGCCTCCTAACTGAGTCTTCTGACACACAAAATGCTAGACTCAAAATGCATCATTTGCTGGGAAAACAGGGGTGAGAGTCTTACATCAGAGCTGCTGCACCTGGGCTGTTTCCTGAGAAGTATTTCTGGAATTTCCTCTGCTTGGGGGCGTTGCAAGCGCTCACATCGAGGTGCTCACTGGATGGCCGTGTTTCCGGCCCAGGTAGAGCGTGGACACTGCGGTCACAGTGCTGGCCTCACCTGCTCTGGGGCTGTGAGCCAGTGGGTGGGGAGACAGCAGGTCAGTGGAGAAGGATCTGGCTCCCAGCGGGCAGAGTGTGCCTGCCCTCGGCAGTCCCATGTGTGTGCGGGCAGGTTTCCTACCAAGGGGCCCTGGGTTTTGTCCCTGCTGCCCTGTTCGCCTGACTCCTGCCCTCACTGCCCTGCTCCACGAATCTCTCGGCAGGGGGAGAGTGTGAGAAGGGTTAGTGGGCGTGAGGCACAGGGCCTCTGGATCACAGCGGGGGACGCCTGGGGTGGTGCACTGCCTCTGTGACCCGCGGTCCTTGCGGGCGTGGGGAATGAGGCCCCCCTCCAGCTCACTGCCAGACCCAAGAGGGCGCACAGGCATTTCACATGTCAAATTGTGCTAGCGACCCAGATAGCACATCGTCTTCACTGGATATTTAGCGTTCTACCTGACTCTCCATCAGGGTCAGATAGTGGTCAGCCTTCTGCAAATCCTCCACCTTTTCTGCAGTTTTTGTGGTACACGAGAGCACTCTGGGAAATGCGGGAAAGGGTGGGCCTAAAGGCGCTAGAACTCAGGTCCACCGCCTCCTGCCATTAGAGTCGCGTGCCTTTCCTACTCCTTTCCTGTGTGCTTCTCCATGGCGGAGATCGTGTAGCATCAGCGCATGCTCTTTCCTCTTTATTCCCACTTTGTGCGACATTTCTAAAGTGAAAACGTGGCGCGGGCAGCGCCCGCCGTCAGCACAGGCCCATGCCGGTGCTCTCCTGACCGATGGCTCCCTGCTTTCTCCTCACATACTTAAAGTCGTGCTAGGTCTTTGTCCTTTCTGATCACATTTCTGACATTTTATCAGATGAGAAATTACTCGGAAAGTAACTGAAAACTCCTGGGGAACGTTGCCCACCATCGCTGCCAGCTCCACAGAGGCGGGTTTCCTTTCAGCTCCGTCACTAGAACCCAAGATCCCTCTGCTGGGCGCACTCTTGGCATCGTGATTGCCTGTGTCCTAGTTTGGGGGAGGCCTGATTCTCCTTGCAGTCTCTACCTGCATTTTTTTGTCCCTGCTTCATGACTACTCCCTGTGTGGATTGATTACAGATAATTCTTCCGTGAGTATCATGCTCATTTCGGAGATCATCAGAGAAATCATGCTGCCGGCGTCAGAATGAACAGTTGGCGTTCAGGAGCCTGGATGTAACAGATAAGGGCAGAGTGGGAAGTGGTCCGTCTCCTGCAGTAAGGAGACGAAGCCGAGACCAGGCCCTGAAAGGAGGTGGGTGGGGACTCGGAGCAGGAGTCAAGTTCCACGGGCAGCAGCTGCCAAGGCCAAAAGCAGAGGGCCCAAGACCTGCACGGACCTGTGCCCCGGCTGTCACTGCAGGCTGCCCATGGGCTCCAGACACAGGTCCTGATCGGTGCCTTCAGGTCGAGGAGCCAAAGGCGACACTATGATCTCATGGTTTACACCATCAGCATGGACAAAAGCTGAGGAGGTGCAGGGACCAGTGGGTAGAAATCAAAGGAGCAGTCTCCTCCCTGATGGCCTGAATTAGGGCAGGAGGCCTGCAACCCTTGGCAGCAGAGTCACTGCATGGCCCAGACTCCCACAGGGAAGCTGGGTCTGGGCTTCTGGTCACTAGTATGAACACCCAGGGTCTTCACCTGAGGACGAGCTGCCCCAGCTCGAGCCGTGGAGATTTTGGCTCCTGAGCCATGGGCCTGGCTTCTGGCCCATGGGGCCTTGAGCCGTGTGGGAATGCGGGCAGACCAAAGCTGCCCACACCGGGGCCTGCCGTGAGAGAAGGGGAGAGGCTGGGTCCCATCTCGGTGCAAGGCCCCGTGGGGCTGCAGACGCCCCACAGCCCTCTGGCTGGACCTTCCCACCCCCCCATGTCAACCTAGGTACTCTCCCTGAACATGCGGGCTGGACTCCTGACTGTGTCTTCTGCTGATCAGACAAGCAGGTCCCCCTCCAGCACTGTGCAGGTTTGCTGATCATCTACTTGTGTCAGGGGCATGGTGTAAGAGGCAAACAGGAGAGCCCTGATCCCCCCTCGGTGCTTACAGCCCAGCAGGGCAGGAGCTAAGGGGCACATAGACAGATGCGGGCACTCACTGCCTGGCCCTGGGAGGCTCCCACGTGAGCAGAAGGGGCTCAGGTTGAAAGCCGAGACAATGGAAAGGGATTTTTTGGAGGAGAAGGAAGAGCAGGAGGCCAAGGAGAGGAAGAGGGTGCAGGAGCAGAAGGGCTGGTGGGTGAAGAGCAGGGCCAGGCAGAGCAGTGGAGAGAGCCAGGGCTGAGGACATCAGCGAGCAGGGAGAGAGGGCTCCTCCACACTGGACCCTTGGGGAGGCTGCGGCCTGGCAGAGAGGAGCCAGCCGGATGACCCGCTGCTACCACCAGTCCATGCCCAGCACCAAGCTGCCCATGGCACGTGTGGACCTCTCGCAGTGCCACCACCAGGCCACAGCCAGGTGCGGGCTTCATTTGTTAAGTATCAGCTGAAAATTAAAAACAAGAAAAAGGCAAGCAGCTGGGGGCCTGGCCCTTGGGGACTCTGGGCTGCTTGTGGCTGGCTGAACAGGGGGCCCTGGACTCCGGGCAACTTCCTGGGGCAAGGACAGCCAGCGTCCGCCATGCTGGGCTCCTGTGCTTGCTGGTGATTGAAACAGGCTAAGCACCCCAAAGCCCTAGTGCCCCATTCTAGCATCAGGATCTCAGGGTGAGGTCCAGGGCTCCCAGGGTGAGAAGCAGTCACTGGTCACCATAAGTGGCATTGAAGGGGAGATCCCCACACAGCGTCCAAAGCTGCTGCAAGAAGTCCTGGCCTTCTCGGCTTGTCGGGGCCTGCAGTGCCAAAATCTGCACTCCCACAGGGGACACCAGCCCCTCCGGAGCCTCTGGAAGTGCACAGCAGGTCGCTCTTGGTGACTGATGGCTCGGTCTGGCCACGGCACCGCAGAGGCCTGAACACCCATGGGTCATGGTGAGAGCGCGCCAAGGGGCCAGGTGTCCTGGCTGCCAGCCTGTGAGGGCTCCACAGCTCTGTGCCAGCTGAGCAAGATCCATGCCTTTAGAAAAGAGACGTGTCCTTCCTCAGTGGCTGAAGAAAGCCACACACCAGGAACACTGCCGCGAGGGGCAGCCAGGCAGGGCTGGGCACCCGGACCCGCAGCGTGCCCTGCATTCGTCACCAGCTGCACAAAGGGCCTCCGGGCTCCCCGCGCCAGCTGTCGGCATGGAACCGGCTCCGGATGAGCGGCTCTGACCGGAGCCTGGCCTGCTGCTGACTCACGCCTCTGCTATGTACAAGTCACTCTGTGTCCTGTCCGCCTCGGTGCCCCCATTGTACAGGCTGTGGCAGGCAGCCCTCCCTGCCAGTGGAGCAGGCAGCATGCCAGGGTGCTTGCCGGGCACCTCCAGACCCTGGTGGGGCTGGTAGATCCTGCCCAGGGGAGCGTCATGAGGATCGGATTTCTCTGCCTGAGAGAGAGGCTGCCCAGAGCAGGAGCTTGCCATGCCTATGTGAACAGCTACCGCTCGGCCATGAAAACAGACTGAAGGCACTTGGAGAGAAGCAGATGCACCGCCAGACGCTGCTGCTCGGTGAAGCTAACCAGATGCATGCTGAGCTGTGGCGCAGCTTGAACTCAAGGACAACCAAACCAAGGGCAAGACTTTCCTTCTTACTGTGCCCTCCAGGGCTGAGGTGCCTGGAAGGGTCTGACGTTTGCCCATGAAGTGGCCAAGCACAGCGCTGGCAGAGGCCCCACTGCTGCCTCCGGCCCAGCAGTGACCTCTCCTGACTCTGCAGGCATCCAGTTGGCCACCTGGAACTGTCCTTCTGCTGCTCAGATGCAGGGTGACAGGGCTAGTAGGGCTGGGTATGAGGGGTGCAGACCATGGTGGGCCCATCCCTCCCTCCTTCACCTGGGCAGACCCTGCCCCATGTGCCTCACAGCTAACCTGCTGAGGCCTCCCCTATGTCCCTCTCCCTGGCTGGCTGGCACACTCATCCTGCTCCTCTGGCAGCAGCCTGGATGCACATGTGCAACTCCACTTCCGCAGCTCAGGGTGGGTTCCTGCCCTACCAGACCCCTCCCACTAACCTGGGAAATCTCAAGGAGGCAGAGCTTTCTCTCCCCACTGGGCTTCCGATTAGCCACGCAAAGCTGCACTGGAGCCCCACCACCAAGCCTGGTTCTAGACCAGGGGATAAGAACCCGCCAGTGGGGGCCCCAGACTGGAATGTGAGTGTCTGGTTGCATTGGGGGAGAGGCCGCACGCCCAGGGGCCTGGCCAGGAGCAGGAGCCCTGCGGCAGTCAGAGTCTAGGGGCCTAGTTCCTGCTCACACAGCATCCAGTGGTCAGGGGCAGGGGTGGGCTGGGAGGCCCCTCTAAGCGACGCAGGTTTTGCTTCACCTGGCGGGACAGGCAGGGCGACAGGCTGGCCAGGGTCAAGGACACAGGGCAATAGAAGACCTCACTGGTTCACAGGGAGCCAGCGCCAGCGTCACAAGGAGGTGCAAGAGCCCCACCAAGGTTGGGTCAAAGGAGAGTGTTTGGTCGAGGTGGGTCTTAGACACTCAGCTATTTCAGATGATCTGTGTGGAGCCGAGGTCCACTTCTCTCAAATATTTGAAATAACTCAACTCCATGGATTTAACCTTGTGGGGTTTTGTGGGTGGTGGTGTTTTCTGTTTGTTTTGCATGGTACTGAGGACTGGATCCAGGGCCTTTGCACTAAACTGCAGCCTGGTCTTGTTCATTCTTTATTTTGAGTATGACTCTTGCTAAATCACTGCAGTGCTCAGACTAGCCTGGATGTCAGCCCGCCTGCCTCAGCCTCCCCGCACGCTGCAATCGCAGGTGAGTGCCACCATGCCTGGCTCTAGACTAGGCTTGAACAAGATCTCTGCTGACAGAGGTGTGGGAGTGTGGTGGTGGGTGGTGGTGTGTGTGGGTGCTGAATACGCAGCCTCGGGGTGGAAGGGAAGAGTGCCTCAAGGTCCCGTTACTTGACCAGGTTAGCCAGGGCTAGGTTTGTTCCAGACCTGAGGGGTGTGTGAGTGCGGCCTCAGCCAGGAGAAAGCCGGCGAGAGGAGCAGAAGGGGACAGAGGGGCTGGTGGCCCTGCCCATGCGGTCGGGCGGGCAGGTGCTGTGGCGCTGCTGCTCACCAAGAACAGCCCTGCCCCCAGGTGCCCCAGGTCTGGTCCAAAGATAACGGCAGAAGGACTTCACTGAGGACATGCGCAGCCGGTCTTGGAAACCGCCCATGCAGGACAGAGCCAACCTAAGAAACAGCCCCGACGCCCGCAGAGCGTGGACTCGGAGCCACCGGCCCCTTCTTAGGTGCTTTTGTTTAAAATTATCCTCCCCTTTCCTGTGTTCACCTTCCCGGTGTTCATGGGGTCTGACTGGACACTGCAGACGTGGCGCATGTGGGTGTGTTCACAACACAGCACTCGCCCAGTGGCCAGTCCAGAGCTGCTTTGCTAAGACACTCATGAGCTCCTGGTGGGGTGACATCCTGCTTCCCTGAAGACGCCATGTGTCTCCTGACACTTCACGCTGGGAGCTGTCTCACGGCTCTTGGCCGTGTTGCTTTCAACTCTTGCCAAGAGTCCATCACTGACCCCTGCTGAGCTGGCTTCTAAAGGCCCCTCACCCTGCTTAGTCTCACACGCATTCATTCAGCTTTCACAACATCATCCATGGAGCCCTGTGCTGTGAGCCCTGTCACTAGGCACCAGGGTGGCAGAGAGAGCAGTAGGCCGGTCCCTTGCCCACGGGACAGGATGTAAAGCACTCTGAACAGGCGCTGAGCACCAGCCCTTCCTGGTGGTGGGAAGGGGTGCAAACGAACCAGTGGTGCAGGGCAGCTGACGTGGGGAGAGGTAACTTCAGACAGGCCGGGCAGCCAGCTCTGCTCTTTCTCCTGGAAGCTGCAGGGGTGGTGGGGTGTCAGGGTGGCACTTTCCCTCGCTCCCCATGGGGCCCCAGAGGACGGACTGACAACTTGCCTTTACCTCAGGGTCCTCTCTACCCATCCACTGTATCCCGTCCCACACTCCCACCATCTCAGATCTCAGGAGGCAGGGGGACCCCGCCCCAAAGGTATAAGTGATGAGGAAGAGACCCCACCATTACTAGCAGCCCCACCACCATGAGCCCCTGTGACCCCAGAGGCAGACCCCAGAAGTCTCTCTCTGCTTGGCCCGGCCTTTTCCTTTGGAGAGACAACAGCTGTTGCAAAGTGTTTGCATGTACCATTGTCTGACCACTCACCTCCGAGACAGCGCAGCTGCCGGCACGGTGATGCCTGCTGTGGAAGGGCAGCACTGAGCACGGCAGGCTCAAATTTAGGCTGAAATGCAGAATTAAGTTTGGCCCATCGCAGGCTGGCGCTTAGACCGGCCAGCAGCCTGATCTGGACTACCACAGGCCTGCGGCTGCTCTGCAGGCCGCGCTCCCTTGCTCATCCTGTTGCAGAAGGAGGCTCGGGTGTGTGCTCCCTTCGGGCTGCCTGGTCCTATTAAGAGTGAGGACTCAGGCTGCCCTCAGCAAGCAGACTGCAGGCCATAAGGAGACTTAGCCCTGGGCCTGCAGTCTCGCTGACGCAGGAGACCCAGCCTCACAGCCTTGTGTGCTGCTCGTCCTCGCAGCCCTGACCCACATGTCCCCTCCAGGGGTTCCTTGGGACTGCGGCCCTCGACCCTGCACCCTCTTCGCACTCAGGCTTCCTCCATCTGGTTCCAGTCTGGCTGTGCATGGACAGAATCAAGTGCCGTCTTTCCCAGTCGCGGTCTCTGGGTGTGTCCTCACACCCCACTACTGAACAAAAACCTACCCGGCATTCTTAGCCTTGGTGATGTGACGGAGGAGTAAACACAGAGACACCTAGCACCTCTGTCTCTCTCACACAGGGCTTCCCGGGCACTGGACGGCAATTCCCAGCCTCTGTCTTCCAGCCTGGGGCCACTGCTCTTCTCTCTGTTTCTGGGAGGCTGACCGTGTCGGGGCCTTGTACACGTGGGATTGTGCAGCACTTGCCACTGTGTCCCGCGCTGCATCTGTGCGGTTGTGTAATGCTGTGTGTTGTTCTTGTTCGGCCGAGGAGTGTGCTGCTGTAGGGTGCACCACTTTTTCATCCGCCCACACTTCAGTGGACATTCGGGGTGCTGTCACAGCTTGGCTGCCACAAAAGATGCAATGAACACAGGAGTGAGGGCGTCCCCGTGAGGTCCAGGTTTCAGTTCTCTTTAGAAAGTTTCCCTTTGTTTTCTTTTCACCTTTGCTTTTGTAACAGCCAAACTAACGGTGTGAGGTGGTATCTCATTTTGGCTTTGATTTGCAATTTTCCCTGGATTGGTGACGCTGAATATTTTTTGGTACAACTGTTGGTCAGTAGCATTCCTTCTTGAAGAAAGGGTTATCAGGTCCTCACCCGTTTAAACCGCAACTGTTCTTTATGAGTTGTAGGAATACAGTATGCATTTGGAAATGAGCTCTTATCAGATATAGCTGCACACGCAGCTTGTAAGTGGCAGAACTGGGTGCGAGTGTGGCTGACTCATCAGCAGGGTCGGGGGGTGGACCCAGACCTCAGACCCTAAATGTCAGCATTTGGCCTCACCCCTGCTTGCTTCAAGCCCTCTGTGTTCTGCTTCCCTGACGAGCTGCACAAACCAATGGACAAGAGATGTCACCCAGTGTCGGCCTCCTTACAGCACCATGTGAAGTGTCCCTGTCAAGAGGGCTGCAGCTCTTCCATAATCTAGCTGTCATCTAACCAGAGGGACAAAACATATTTATTGTTAATGACCTGGAGTAAAAAGAAAGAGCCTCAAAGCAGTTACCTGAGATTTCAAGAATTATTTTGTATGAAGGTAGAATTTAAGGTAAGTTTTTAAAATGTGTAGACAGAAATGGTCACTAGGATGAAGGAAAGCATTTTAGGGAGATTAAAACGTGGTGGCAATACCAGGGCTGGTCCAGAGCAGCGTTAGCTTCCTCATCCCACACCGCCTAGCTGCTGCACCACCAGACCCCTTCAACTGGGCACAGTGATAACAGAAGTGATGAGCTATCTTCAAAAACGCGTGAAAGGAGCCCCCAGTGTCCCAAGCAAGTGGCTCTTCTGGTGTTGCTGCTCTGTAGAGACCTGCTCTGCCTGTAAGCAGGAGGGAGTGAAACCAGGCAGAGGGGCTGGAACCTGCGCAGGGCCCTGGAAGGCGCTGAGGTGGTGACTCTGGCCAGGCAGACCACGGGCCTCAGACCTCGGGGCAGCAGCAGAGCTGTGCCCACAGTGGGGAGGACGTGGACAGCCCGGGGCCTGAAGTCTCCGGAATGGGCAAGGAGGCTTTGGAACCATTGGGTGGGGAGCACAGAAGCCAGGTGTGAGGAGGAGGGCCAGCGGGGGAGGCGCGCCAGGGTCCTGGAGGTGAATCAGGGGGACCCGTGGCAGCGCTATGCCGCGCTCAGGCTTTCTTTGTGAATAAAGCCACGTCACCTCAGGCTTTGTGGGGGTAAGATGTGTTCAGAGCCTGGAGCTTGTCTTCAAGGCAGGCTCACTGTTGTAAGGATTCTACTCTAGAATAAAGGAGTATTTCTCAGCATAATGCCTGATCCCTTCAGAGGTTTCTTACAGGATGAAGTAGCAACCAACCAGCTGTGCTCGGGGATGCCCTGAGCTCTTGGTCTTACCACTTGGAACTTCCTGACCAAATTTAAGGCAGGGCCCTGCCCTCGGATACAGTGATGAACCGCCGCTTGCTTTCCAAGAACCAACACTGGAAGAGCTTCATCCAGACGCGACTAGAGTTTTTAAAACAGGCACTCGGTGTGTTTCTTCTTCCAGTGAAAGCCCTGCCTTGCCTTGCCGTGCTGACCTCCGCTTCAGGCCCAGAGAGGCTGGGGCTGGGGCGACGGGCCGGCGGCTGGTGCGCAGCGCAGAGCTCGCTGGCCACGCGCTCTCGCGTCCAGGCCAGGAGGCGCGGTGACTCCGGGCACAACGACAAGCGCTTTGCTGTGGGTCTCCGCGCTGCTGTGCTCCCCAAGGCGGGGCTCACGCGCCGTCCCACTGCTGGAGGCGGCTGTCCGGGTGGGCTCCACGGCACAGGCCCCTCTCCGCATGCATCTCCAGGTGTGTTTAATCTTCCATTTGTCTAGAATCGAGTCAGGCTTCCTTCCCGGGCAAAATTTTACTATTTATTCATGTTCGTGTTCACTCAATAAATATGTATTTAGCGGCAATTTTAGAACACGTAGAGTGGTGATCAATGCTAAGACATTCTAGTCACTTCCTCCATGAGGTTTATATTCCAAGGGGAGAAGACAGAAGGCCAGAAGGAAAACCACAAGAGGGAAAGAGAAGAAGCCGAAGGGACGCGCCCAAGCAGAGGGCGCTGTGCTTTTGCAGTAAGTGACTGGAGACGTGTGCGTGGGAGGGGTCCTGCCCCCCGCCTGGGACCCCTCAGGCCTGCAGAAGGCAGCAGGGCCTCACCGAGCAGGCGACAGCCAGGGAGTGGATGTGGTAGCAGGGTGTGCAGAGCATGCACACAACTCTCCAGCCAGGAATACAAAGACAGACAGCCCAGCACAATGGCATGAGTATTTATCTAATCAATAGCGTAAACACTGTGCTGCGCTGTCGCTCACAAGATGAACACAAACTGAAATCATTACGTAACTACAAAGACAGCTAAATTCTAAAAGAAAACTACAGTTGCAAGTGGTAGCAAGAATGCAGAGTGCATGGACGTGCACGGCTGACCCTGGGCGTGTGCTGCAGGCGCCCATTTGGCAGACAACTGGGTGCTTCTCATAAAGCAGTAGACAGCCCACCGGAGGCCGAGCAACTCCTCATGGCAGCATTTATTACGCACCCCAAATAGAACACTATGTCTGCCCAAAGGCTTCCGCTGAATGCTGGTGACAGCCAAGAGCCCAAGCCAAACACAGTGCAGATGTCCACCAGCAGGTGAGTAAATAGACCAGTGGCACTGCTGCTGCATGAGGTGACACAACCCAGCGTAACATGAAAGAACAAGCTATTAATACTTCAAATTCCTTGGATGAATTTTAAAAAAAAAACATTGTCTTGAGTGCGAGAAGCCAGACCCCAGCACAGCCTTGGGTGGAATGTTAAGCCACAGGGCAGGGTCATGTTGTGCGGGGTTATGTGTGCAGAGAGGGGAATGAATGCCCGCACAGCGCGCCCAGGACCGTGTGTGCCAGGCAAGAGGACCGTGACCAAGACAGGAGGCGACCACTGGATGTCACAAGCCGGAGCAGCCTGGCGACCTGGACAGCAGCTAGGAAGCAAGGTGGGGCTGAGCTGTGCCTTCATTTTGTTTCTTTTATGCTGGAGATGCCCGCCCATGTTCGTATTTTGGGAATAAGAAAAAAGTGACTCAGTAAGAAAGAACAATTGCAGAAGACGAAATGGAACTGTAACAATTTGAAGCTATTTTTAAAATAGTTTCTTTTTAATTTATTGGTTGCAAAACAAAAGAATTAATCATCTATTGGTTGCCAACTATTTACTTTTTAATGCAAATACTACACTACGGATCCTTTTATTCATCTGTAATCTCAGGCACTCTTGTTTTATTCATTCTAAAACCACCGACTTGACTTGACTTGTAGAGATAAATGCAATCCACAGTCTAGCGTATTTTACTTAGAAGATCTATCTATGCCTATCACCTATCTTAGATATCAGATCCTCACAAAACTGAAAGGTTGTTCTCTGAGGACCTCTTCTGCTGATGCGAATGAACACCATGGCACCTCCAGTGCTTCTGTTTGTGACAGTTTGGTTTGAAAACAAAATCACTTGGCAACATTTTTTTGTTGTTTGTAAACCCTGCATGCAGTGACAAACACGACCCTTGCCATCTTTCCCATACAAACACAACCTTGGCCATCTCCAAAATTGTGGAGCAAATTAGATTCATGAATCAAGGCAGCAGCGTCCTTGAGGCCGAGTGGCTGAGGACGAAAGGTGCTCCCATGTGGTTTGTGGTCGGAGGCCGGAGAACCAGGGAGCTGCATCTGCTCACAGCCACAAAGGAGCCACGTGGGCACAAGGCACAGATGCAGAGCGGTGAGGGCTCAGGGTGCAAAGCTGGGTGGGGTCCCTGGTGACCTCTCAAGGCTGCCATTGTGCCAGCCAACACGGTGGTGGCAAAGACCAGCATGAGCTTTAGAGGGGGCAAGCCATCTTCAAACCCAGCAGTCATTAATGCTAAAGTCAATGACATCCTAGCTGGGTAATATTTTATTCTTCTTGAGAGACTTTGACTGTTGTACCAAGAAGTTTAAAACTGTGTTCAAACTATTTCCTGGAGAATTAGTGGTGGGGGAAAGGGGAGAGAAAGTTAGAAAATGAATTAAAGCAGGGGCTTCTGGGGTTAAGCAGGAACAACATTTGCAAGAAGTGAATGTGCCCCCTTCCCAGGCAATGGGAGGTCACAGGGAACAGAGAAGGCCTTGGAGCGCCACCAGGCAGCCTCTGTGCACACCAGGAGCCTGGGCCGCTGCACGACGTTTATGCAGCACAGCTGTGACCAAAATGCAACAGACGAGCCAGACACGCAAGCTGTTAGACACTTCTCTAACAGGAGCAACCCACTCACAAATAAAGAACAGACAGAGGACAGACAGAGCAACAGGGGATGGGTCTTCTGCCAGCCACAGGGGCTGAGAGGCAGGTGCAGGGCGGCGAGAGGCGAGAAGGGCACTCAGATGCGCCGCACCACCCACTCAGGGACAAGCGTGCCGTGCGGTGCAGCCAGTGCGCACCAACAAACATGCGTGCTTTAAAAAATGGGAATTAATGTTCAAAATAAAAAGTCAAACAAAAGCTAATTTAAAGGATAAATGACAAGAGAAAAATGTGGTCCACAAAGGGACAATAAACTTATTAAAGCTATAACAAAAACCAGAACAACAATCAATTTTAATAGATAAATGTGAAATCATTCATAAAAAATACTAGTAATCAAAAGACTATAAAAATAGAAGTTAAATTCTAAGTGGAAGCACATTTAAACGCTCACTGTAGAGTTAAGGAGAGGAAAGGCGTTCACGGACCCCGATGCCAGGGTCAGCGGCTCTTCCATGGCAGATGAGTACTGCAAATCAAGCATTCTGCCTGTGACAACCGACTCGCCTGCTGGACCCCGAATGCTCCTGGAGACGTAACCTGCACTACCCCGCAAGTCGTGCACGGCGCCTGCCGCGAGCATGCCAGACCATCGCACCTACACAAGATGCACTGAGGCGTGATCGGATGGCTGCTACAAAGCTGAGCTGCGGGCAGACACTCCTGCTGGACCACTACGCAGAAACGGGCGTCTCCCAAAGAACGACACGCAGGCCATCGCCTGTGAACGCGCTCGAGTGTGCTTGGATGTGTGTGGGGACACACTCGTGACGGTTACTGCATCTAATGGGACATAGTTGGCAGTCATTTTTGTCACGCTCTTTGTATTTCATCAAGGTGTGACAAACACTCAAAATGTACTTTAAAAATAGATCGACTTGTGCAGAGATAGGGGTCTGAGCCCCAGAACCACTTGCAGCACCAGCCCTGCCCACGAGGCATGCTGAGCCTGCAGCCGAGTCCTGGTGCGGTGGCGCACGCCTGCAATCCCAGCACTGGGGAGGCTGAAACAGGACAATCACTGGGAGTCCGAGCTGTGCAGTAAGACCCTGTACCAAATACATTAAATAAATAAAACTTGTATAACCCTTAAGATCATATCTTTCAAATAACTGTTGGGATAAGAGAGAAAAAGAAAAACAAGAACATAAAATTAGAAAATAAAAGTAAAATCACATGCTTTTAGACTTAACTTTGCCACAGGCATGGATATCTTCATGGATATCTTCACTACCCCAAAGGCAGGAGGAAAAAACTACTTAGCCAAGAAAAGAATGGCAACAAGCTAGCTTTTCAGAGAAAAAGAATTAAGAAATAATTAAACTAAATTTGAAATACTTCAAATAAAAAATATTTTATAACTGATAAAATCTACTTTAGAAGGTAACTGGAAAAAAAATCTGTAGTGAATCTAGTTATGAAAAAAGAATACAGCATATATAAATAAAAATTGAAGTTTATGCATTTATAACCGCACATCATACAGTCCAAGTCCGCCTGTGTTTGTACACACAGGCAAGGCTGGGAAGGAAGACACTGAAATATTCATGATCATTCTCAGGGTGTCGATGATATCTAAGGGATTTTATTGACTTTTCTCTGTCCATTTCCTTCAGTGTGTTGGTGATAGAAGCTCTCAGTTTTTTAGGAAATAAATTAATTCCACTCCACATAAATAGTTTCACAGAACAGCAGAATTATGACAGCGCAATTCAGTTCTAACAAGCAAATGGTACAACTCTTCAGGATTGCTTTACAGTCCCGAGGGTCAGAAATGTAACTTAGTATTTCTTTCACCTCCCCCTTCCCTCCTCTCCTCTCCCCTCCCCTCTTCTCCTCCTCTCTACCTCCCCTTTCCTCTCTTCCCTT
>NDGM010336625.1:0-14167 GCA_002564305.1 Octomys mimax | reverse complement strand
GGAACTGAGGATTAAACTCAGCCCCTTGTGCTTGCTAGGGAAGCGCTTACTCTACTGAGCTATCCCCTCAGCCCCATATTGCACACTTCAATTTTAGTATATGTGCTGCCAAAGCAAGCACTCATTTTGCACATTTTAAAACAACACATATGCTAGACATTTAAATGTGTACACACACACACACACACACACACACACACACACAGTTTTAGTCAGTTTAATAAGGAAAGAGCAGGGAGATTCAAAACAATCTGATAAATACTATAGTACCCAGAATATTTAAGAGATTGAGAATGATTTCTTAGCCCAGTTAAGAAGAGGGATGGCACTGTTAGAGGAAGAAATAAATGCCCATAGGATTGCAAAAGTAAGTGTGTGTATCATAAAAATTTGACTATTTCCTTGTATATTACTAGTAGCTATTGAAGTGTTAGTTTATGTCATGGCTATAACTCAGTGGTAGAACCCTTTCTTGGCATGCACAAGACCCTGTATTTGATCTTCAACATTGTAGGGAGTGGGTAGCTAACATTGATTGCAAAGTGA
Source organism: Octomys mimax (assembly GCA_002564305.1). NCBI lineage: Eukaryota > Metazoa > Chordata > Mammalia > Rodentia > Octodontidae > Octomys > Octomys mimax. The sequence goes on along the minus strand of NDGM010336625.1, from coordinate 13,621 downwards.
AAAAAATGTATTACAAGAATAAACATTTGGAAGGAAGTGGAAAAATTATGCTGGGGCTATTTTAATCATGTTTAGTAAAGATTAAGGCTTAAACTATCAATCTTAGTAGTGGAAGAAATTAATAAAATGAATTTTGCTTTGAAAAAGTAAAATTGGAATGACATGGGAATAATTCAGTAAAGGATATTTCAAAGCCATATTTTACTAGTTAGAAAAATGAATGGAACTTCTAAAGCTTTATGTGTCACTCATTGCTCAAAAGTTTCTTCTGTTTCAGAGCATATGCATTCTACTTAGAGTACACCCTTGGTGTATCTGACCTCATCAGTGCTTTACAACTCCTCCAAGGCCACCTCTCCCCACTACATGTTACTGTCTCTTCAAGGGATGCCTTGAGGGAATATGTCCAAAGTAGCAATTCTATTCTGATTTTAAACCATAGCAAGAAATTAAGCAGTCTTTAGCGCAAAACTATTATTTTAGGCCATGATCCTTAAGATAGTGATGTGGATCCATTGAACTCTTTGATGTCAGCAGAAAGAAAGCAGACCATCTGAGCGAAACACCTTTTAGGTCTGTTGAACATCTGCTGATTAAAAGCAGAAATGAAGTACTTATGAAACTCAAAGCCTATATCCCAGAGTCAACAAAGGTGGAAATGAGGGAGATTCAGAGATCACCAGGGACTCCAAAGATCAATTGTGAAATAAAGAAAAAAAATAGCACAAATCAGAGTAAATTTTTTTGAAAGACCATTAAAATGAACAGGAGATCTGCAATTCCGAAACATTCTTAGGCTGGACACACTTCTCATCCAGGGGATCTGAGAGGTGGCAGTCTCCAAGTGTGCCGCCCAGCTCCTCGTGAGCATGCTATTGCCCACGTAACACCAGATTGCTTTAGGCAAGGGGGCACATGTGCCATTATGAGCCATTCTGTGAATTTTATGAGGCAGCTGTGAAGTGTCACAAAGTGAAGGTGCTGATGAATTATAACATAGAACTATAAAGGAAAAGGATTCTCACACCGATAGAATCTGTGCCAGAACCCCCTATAAGTCTGCATTATGGTATTGTCTCACAGATCTTTTATTCAAAATTTATTTTAAAAGTTACCATTAGAGGGCTGGTGAGATTGCTCAATGGACTAAGCGCCTGCTTAGGCAAGCTCAGGGACCAAGGTTTGATCTCCAGCACCATATGCCATGCCAGCCCTGCCTCCCTGGGCATGCTGAGTTAGCCAAGGAGACCGGGCATGATGGCACATGTTTGTAATCCCAGTGCTTCGGAGACTGAAGCAGGGATCACTACTAGTCCAAGCTGTGTAGTGAGATCCTATACCAAATACATATTTTTTTTAAAAAAGTTACCATTAGAAACAAAGACATTAGGGGGCCGGGGAGACAGCTCAGTGGAATAAGCACTTCCCTAGAAGCGCAAGGGCCTGAGTTCAATGCCCGGTTCTGCCAAAAAGAAAAGAAAAGAAAAGAATTTGCTGCAATGCATCTGATGTTGAACTTCTTCACGTTTACAAATTTTGATCAGTTGTTTATTAACAAGATAAATGGGTAAAGATACCTTAGCCGAATGAAATAAAAAGCAGCTTCTTAGTATAAGAGTAGAGTATATGAGGATACAAAAATGGCTTTTAGTACCTGTTACACTAAACAGCTAGAAGAGTCTAACATCTATCAAAATGACGTTTCTAATCTCTCCTTGTAGAACAGTTAAAAATATGTAAATCTTAGAGTGACTTACATACTGAAAGCATGTTAATAGTTTGAGGATTTAACAGATCCAGAAAAGTGAAACCACAGGAGTCCCAAAATCTTTTAGAGGGAATCAATATTGATGGTCAAAGAAAAGTTACTGCTCTTCCCTCTCATGTAACAGTGTCTCTCTATGAAACATATTTGGGTGTATGTGAGTATCTAACTAATGTATAATCTGTCTTGTTTGAAAAAGAACAGGAGAGCTCGGCATGGTGCTGGATGCCTATAATCTTGGCATTTTTTTGAGGCTGACACAGAAAGACCCCAATTTGGAACCCAATCAGGGCAACCTAGTGAGACTGTATCAAAATATACAAAAAAAGTGATTGAAAATGTAGCTCAATGTGAAAGCCTTGAGTTCACCATCAAGTGAAACATCCACGCACACTGAAAAAATTGAAATCTATAAATATGTAAAATATGGAATTTGGAAAAAATCTGTATTAATAATTCATCAGACTAAATAAAAATGGACAGATTTCGTTTGTTGAGCCTTTAAAAGTTTTTACCCAGTGTTCAGTAAAAGAGATGAATCACTGAAGTGCTATTAAGAGATACAAAGACAAAAGAGGAAGTTTGATTACAAGTCATCAAAATAGAAAATGGAAGGCTGGCCAGATAGCTCAGTGGACTAAAGTGCCTGTTTAGACAGAGCACAGGGATCTCCGTTCAATACCCTGGGTGCCAGTGCTATCCCTGCCCCTGGGGCGTGCTGAGATGGCCACGATTGAGACTGGGCATGTTGTTGCATGCCTGTATTCTGAGCACTTGGGAGACTGAAAACAGGAGAATCACTATGAGTCTGATCTACGTAGTGAGACCCTATAGACCCTGTACTGAACACACATACAAAAAAAAGAAAAAATAGAAAGTATATAGAAATATTGATAAAGATGATTAATTTTTCAAAACTGATTAGCAGTGTGAATATTAAGATGTAAGATGTACTTCAAGTAAAAAAAAACATGCTAGATACATGATTCCAAAGGTACCCCAAAGATAAACAGATTAAAATCATCCTTTATAGAAAAAGAAGTTTGAACAAGAGTAACAGTGAAAATTAGAAGCAGCATAAAATTGGCAAAGTATTACAAAGAAGTATATTTCTTAATAATTGTATATGCTCAAAAAATGTTTTCTAACAACAAAATGGACCTCAGTAGGAAGGACTGCAATCAAGTATTTCTTCTGTGTTATTTCTGCAAACTAACTTAAAAGATTTGTTTGTTTGTTCTTGTTTTGTCCCAGTACTGCCGGTTGGATCCAGGGTCTTCATACTGAACATTATGTTCACCACTTCTTCTTGAGGCAGGCTCCTGAGTTATGAAGTTGCCCAGGCTGACTTCAAGCTTCCTGTTCTCCTACCTCAGCCTCATTGCTAGTATTATAGGGTTATCTCCGTTTTGGGTGACTTAGAAATGGCACAGTATAAATTAAGTTCCTTTCACTGAGAGTATATGTTGAAATCATTTACAAGATAGTATCTTTAAATGCTACTGCAGGAGGTAATGGAGAAGACCTCCCATAAACAATGGACTAACAAAATCTTAGGTGAAACGCCAGAAGGAAGATGTATGAGTGCAGAAGGACTCTGAAAGCTTTATCAAATTCCTGCAAGTCTGAAAGGCCATGCATAAGCTTAGAGTTGTGCACATGCTTTGGGAAGACCTAAGTAGTCCTTATGCTGCTACCTCCTGCTGACCTTGGTAGTAGGAAATGAATGCTAAGGTAGTATTTAAAATTGGCCTGGTTGAAAATTATAATTACCAACATGCAGAGCTCCTTGGAAAAGTCTGAAAGATTTTTTGATCCATGTGTTATATGGTGACCACTAAGGTAATGAATGAGACTTCCTTACCTTCCTTACACAGCCAGAAAATGCAGAGTTTATAAAAATAATTGCAGAAATCACTAAATGGGCAACAATAAGACATGGCAAGTGGAGAAAATTATATTTGAAAAGCTATTCTATTTTGATACTCAAAAGGTCAAGTTTTGAGGAAAAGATTGCAAGGATACTATGAAACAAGAAAAGTTTGGCCCATACACAGCAAAAAACAAAATGCAAACAGACATATCAACAGAAACTATGCCTGAGGAAGCACTTACATTGGGCTAGATGAAGGCATTTAATACAGATGCTCCTTTTTATAGAGTAAGGTTAGGTCCAATAAGCTTTTGTAAGTTGAAAACGTAAGTTGAATTGCATCTAATATACTTAACATACTAAACATTGTACCTTAGCCTAACTTCAGCATGTTCAGGATACTGACATTAGCCAAGATGGGGGTAAAATCATCTAACAAAAAGGCTATTTTATAATAAGGTATTGAATAGAGCATAGAGTATATTGCATACTGCTCTATATTTAAGCATGGTATGATGATATTGCTAAGCTTTTGTTTTGTCATTAAATTGAAAAGTCCTGACCTCGACCAGTGTAATCTGAACTGTAAGTTTCTCTGTACTGTAGTTATGTTCAATGAGCCAGGGAAGTAGAGACAACAAATAAAGGAATATATGAAGATAATATGTAATTAAGTTAGAAATAGCAACATAATTGGAAATTATAAAAATAAAACAAGTGAACTCAAAGTTGAAAAACATAACTAAAAATGTGCTGGAGGAATTTTACAGCAAATTTAAATTATTAGAAGAAATAATCAGTGGACTTGAAGATTGAGAGAAGGTGTCACAGAAAAAAACAAGAGAAAAGAAGGAATACTAGGGAAGAAAGTCTTAGATTCCTGTGAGACACTGTTTGGCAGATGAAAACACACATGATTAGAATACCAGACAGAAACAAGAAAAAGAAAAAGTATACTTAAAGGGTTCATGGACTGAGCACCCAACGAATAAAAAATACAAATCTGTGTATTAAAGAAGTTCAGTGAGCTCAAACTTATATAAAACGAAAAATACCCAGATGTATGTACATAATTAAACAGTTAAAATATGCAGACAGAGAGAATATTAAAATCAGAAAGAAATAAATAACTGCTCACATACAAAAGTATTCGAGAAGATTTAAGATCTCAAACATAATTGAGAGCTTAGACAATGGAGTTCTATAGTTGGAGTACTTGATGAAAAAGAATGTCAATAATTTTACAGCTAGCAAATCAATAAAACTGAAGAGAAATGAAGACCTTCCCACATAGACAAAAGCAGAATGATTTCATCAGAGATGTCCTTATAAGAAATGCTAAAAAGAACCCTTCAGGCTTAAAGAAAAGTACCCTACATATTGACTTCAAGCCATATAAGGAAATAAAAAATACTGTATGGTAATGATATTAGCATACATATATTTGTTTATAATCTCCTTTATGATTTAGAACTGGATAAAGTAACAGTTATGAGTTTTTAACAACAGTATAAAATGATAAAAAAAAAACCAAAGGTATTAAAGAAGACAAAAAAATTAAGGTATATATAGAATGCATATAGCAAAATTTCAAGTTTCTTATTTAATAAATCAGTAAGGTGCTGGCAAGATAGTTCAGCAGAATAAGTGCCTGCTTAGGCAAACATAGCGGCTGGAGTTCGATCCCTGGCACCACATGCTGCAGTGGCCCTGCTCACAGGCACACTGAGCTGCTTCCAGGTATGGACATGGTGACACAGGCTTGTAATTCCAGCACTGCAGAGGCTGAAAACGGGGATCACAATGAGTTGGTGGTGGGTAGTGAGATCCTGCCAACACAAAATCAGTCAATCAGTAATTATACTAAATGTCAGGTGGCAAACTAAAACAAAGCTGAGGAAGCTGGACTTGCTGGAATAGGCCTATAATCCCAATTTACTAGCATACAGGTGGAAGATGTGGTAGTTTGATAAGTAAGGAGTTTATGTTTTTTAAGACAAAAGAAATTCTGTGAGTGAATGATGTTAATGAAACAAAGTGAGTATGTGTTACTTGAATATATACTTAAAATAATTGAAAAAGTAAATTTCATGTTATGTTGTATTACAATGAAATTTTTTAAAGTTGCTTTTTATAAATTTAGCCAAAGAAGTTCAAGACTTGCACATTAAACACTTCAAAATACCATAAAGAAATTTTAAAATCTGCAAATAAATGGAAAAACTTCCCTGTTCATGGACTCAAAGGCTAATGAATTTTACAGTGTCACTACACCCAGAGTTTATCTGCACAGACAATTCAATCTCTATCAAAATTTCAGCTATTTTTTTCCAGCAGTATATAAGATAATCTTCATGAGGAATTGGTACTGGGACTGAATAGCAGAAAAAAAAATCCTTTAGAAATAAACTTATAGGACACACTGTTGAATTTCAAAATTTAATGCAAAGCTTGGTCAGCAAAATAGTGTGGCACTGGAATAAGGGTGGATTTACAGACCATTTTAATAAATTGAGAGTTCAGAAATAAACCCGTACACTTACAGTCCATCGATTTTTATTGAGAATGCTGAACCATTCCTGGGGGAAAGGATGATTATTCAGCACATGATGCTGTCACGATTGAAGACCCACATGAAAAGAATGAAAATGCATCCTGACCTCATATCATATGGAAGACTCTAAATGCATGGTTTAAACATAATAGCTACAACTGTTAGAATGAAACATAGGTAAAAATTTTCATCAATTAAGATTAGATATTAGTTTTCCTAAATAATGCATCAAAAGCACAAACAGAAAATTACATACTTTGATGGTCAGCAAAATTTGAAGTTTTAGTGTGTCAAAAATTTCATTACCAAGAAATTGGAGAGACAAGAATGTAATAGGAAGAAATATTTGCTCATCATGTGTTTGATTTGCCTGCATATATAAAGACCTCTTACAATTTATCAATAAAAAGGTTAGTAACATAATTTTAAAATAAATACAGGCTTTGAATTTTTTTTTCCTATGGAAGGTATACAAACAGCCAGTTAACACATGTTAAGATGCATAGCTTCATTAGTCCTTAGAAAACACAGATTGAAACCATAATGACATACCTCTTAACACTTGTTAGAATGATCATACTTTTTAAAATAAAAGTAAGTGTGGACAAGGCTTTGCAGAAATTGGCCCCACCCCCAGTTTTGGTGGTCATCTAAAATTAGCCACTGTAGAAAAATATTTGGCTGTTCATAAACAAGTTAAACACACAGTTCCACTATTAGGTGTATTATTGTCGAAAGAGTTGAAAACATATATTCACATAAAAACTTGGACCCAAAAGTTGATAGCGGCATTATTCATAATAGCTAAAAAGTGGAAACAATCCAAAGTGTCATCAATTGACTAATAAATAAAGAGAATATAGGCATATAATGTGATACTGACCCTAAATGCAAGCAAAATACTGATACAGTCTATATCATAGCTGAATCTGGAAAGTACACTACATAAATGATGCCATACACAAAAGTTACAAATTATGTGACTTTAAATGTCCAAAATAGAAAAATAGTGACAGACTATAAATCAATATCAAAAGTAGGAGAATGAGGAAATAAATAATAAGCACTAATAGTATCTCAATTTCTGTTTGTGTATCTATTGAAATAAGGTGAATAAAGTTAGGATGATAAAGACATTGATGTTGTTCTTGAAACCTTAGTAAAAACAAATAGTGAAAAAGAAATACATATTTCATCATCAATGAAATTTGTTTTTGTGAGTCTGTAGAGTTCAGAGTTATGACTGAGGAAGGAGACCTATATCTTAATGGTTACATATTTTCAGAGTCAATGTAGAAGATAGATCAGGAATTGAGTGAATATTTTGGCACCAGAAGGGTTAAAATATGGACTTGTGGGGATGCAGACTTGATGAAAAAGGAAGTGCATTTGGACATAAAATGAAGGCCTCTGAGAGAACTGGAAGAATTGAAGATTGGATGTTAAAGTGGAGATATTTTTGCCTAGGATGTGGTTAAGAATAATCAAAGGGAAATAGAACAGCAAGCATAGGAGGTTGTCATTTGATAGCAAGCTCTTGAAGCTTGAAGATTTTCCTGAAGCCAGTGATGACCAGTTGTCATTTTCTGAGAGAAGCTAGAATGTGAGATCCTTGGAATCACCAAGGTCAAGGAATGCTGAGCTGTTATGAATGGTCTTTCAATGTAGAGAGTGAGGTCACCTACAATGACAGATATTCTTTCCTCAAGGTAAATAAAACACCTAGATTATTTAACACATGACCAATAAATACTGGACATGGGACAGACTTCCAGATAATTTTCTCTCTCTCTTTTTTTTTTTTGTGGTGTATTCGAGACCGTCTTGTTACACAGAATCCCACCACCACCACGTCTCTTCTCTCTAGAATTGCTTCTAGAATTGGTACCTATTAGTCAGCCAGACTATGGGCCAGCTCTCTGCCTCCTGTTATCTACATTCTGTAATCTTCACTAATTTGACATGATGGATGGATTTCTCACTTAAGCCTTCAGCATGAGCTATGAAAATCACTGTATTGAATGCTGCCCTACCACAAATACTCTCTTTCTTTTGAAGCCTATCCATAAAATAAAAGCTAATATTTTCATGAAAAGTTTAAAATTTGCAATATATAATATAGTCTCACTCTCTTTAATGCTTCTTAACTGGGTTCAGCTAGTCAGTTCTTTTACTGTCTGTGGAGTTAACCTAGGCATTTACTTACCTATAAGGTTGGCTTTGGGCCAAGAGGAGGCTAAACACCTCTTCTCTTTGAGGCTCTCAGAATGGTGTGTGCTTCTCATACCATAGAAGAAGACATCAGAGGACGACTTTGGATAGAGTGGAAAGCTACAAGGCATCTTATGCCCTAGCCTCTCTAGTTACACAGTATCACTTAGGTATAGGAAGTCACCAGGCCTGAGATACGTAGACCTAAAATGGGTTTTAAAAAAAAAAAAAAGACTCCTTGATGAGGCAATGACAGTAACATTACAAAAGAACAGATTTGATGGGAAATGCTATTGGGGCTGTCTTTAGAAATAAACTATACCACATTGTTTTCATCAGTTTATCACCACTGGGACACAATACCCAGCACTCATAATTTAAGACATCTATTTTTGTCTCATATTTTTAGTTCATAGTAGACCAGTTCCAAGGCAGGAGGCATGGCACTAAGTTCTGGAAAGAACAATGCCTCATAGCATGGGGGCTGAGAAGCAGAGAACCTCAAGGAGACATCTGGTAATTAAGATACGCCCTTCCAGGGTATATCTCCAGTACCCTGCCTCCGAAAAGCAAATAAGCTTTAATACCCCATAAGCCAATCACCTTCCAAAAGCTTAGCCCATTAACACATGAGGCTTTGTGGGGACAGCCCATATCTAGACCCTGACATGCATGTTATAGAAGAAAAATGAGGAAATCCCGTGTATAAAGGTGAAATCTCCAAGACTTCACCTTTTCCTTTGCCAAATGCTTGAGTTGGGTCTCCCTGTCTTGGAAGTGGTGTATCTCATACAGTCTTGTTACACAGAATCCCACCACCACCGCTGCCATGTCTCTTTGTTTGCCAACTGCTCCCTTGCTTCTGGAATTGGTACCTATCAGCCAGCCGCACCATGGCCCCACTCCCTGCCTCCTGTTCCCTACATTCTGTAATCTTCACTAATTTGCACTGCAGACTAGAAAAAGCTTTGTAATACCCGAACAGTAGCACTAGAGTGAATGTTAAAGAATATGTTTTTATTTTTCTGTATGTTTTTAGTGTCTGAGAACACCACAAAATGAACAAATAATAGCTTTGTTAGGAATGAGGAGACCTGGAGATACAGTAAATCTTATTACATTTTGCAAGCAATTTGAATCTTTAAATAAATAACACAATTTAAAAATTGCCTTCAGTTATATTATTTAACAACTTTATTTCAGTATAGCTTCATATTAGAATCTTAGCCTAAGGAACTTTAGATGCCATTTATTCTCATTATTCATAATAATGTAAAGTGAGAAATCATTCAATAGATTTCCTAATATGTGATCATCAAGTTTATATGTGAAAATTCATTTCTAAGGTAATAGAACGTGTTGACTGGCCATTTTTAAACACCCCAACAAAATCCTTGATTTATATGTTATTTTTAATTAACGTTGTCTTTGGTTCACAAGATATACTGCTTAACAGAAGTATTACTGTATATTTTATGACCTGCTTCTTTATTTCAAACTTCATGGAATTATATTTTAAACTCTATTAATTTTATAATCCAGCTTTGTCTAATATTTATAAATGAATAATATTTGAAACAGTATAATTTGATCATTGCAGAAAAGTTAAAATAGCCAAACCAATAAAATACAATAATTCTGGTTTTCTTTAGATTACTGTGCCATGCAATGAAGGACCATATAGTTCGTGTTGCTAATGAGGCTGAATTCATCTTGAACAGACAGAGAGCTGAGGATGTACATAAACATGCAGAGTTCGAGGTAAGCTTTGGAAAATAAATTGAATAATGTTTTTCCATTGTAAAATAAACATCATCCATGTATAACTTCACATAAGAAATGTGTTTTTAAAAATGTAATTTCAGTGAAGACATTTCAGGTCCTCAAAGGCTTTACTAGGTGTCAAAGAGAGCTCTATTTGTTTCCATCTCATTTACAATATGAAGAAATCTCTCCTGCCATATGCCCAAACTTCATAGACTAAAGTTATTCTAAAAGGCAAACAAAATCTTATAATTATGCTAGTAATTAAGAGCAGAGGTTTACACACCACTAGGAATGATTTTTTTTTTTTTCCTCCTGGCTGGCTCAGGCTGCCTTAAAGATGGGTCTGGTAAGGCAGGTGGAGGTGAGGATGGAACCGTGGTATCCTACTCCTGACTGCATTTGCATGAGCAGGCATTTAAACAACTGAGCTAACCGGCAGGCCTTCAACTATCACTAGGTAAATGTGAGCATATGATGTGGTTTTATGAACTCATAGGATTCAATAAATCAACTAATACAAAGTTTTTTAAATAATATTGGAAATTTTCTTTCAATTTACAAAGCGAAGCATGTTTCAGAAATACTTAGATGACCTAACTTTTGACTAACAGTGATCTTAAAAATGATAAATAACTCCACCAACTTATTCTCCCAATGCAGCACTTCAACAAGTGTGGTGTGAATAGAAACCTGAGCCCATAAGTCCAGTTTTGATGAGATTTTTTTTTTAATCTCCAGGAGCAGCTCTAAGTCATAGAAGCTGATGGGCTGGGATAGTAATCTCTGACCTGTCCAGCTAAAAGACATGAGACACAAAAATTGCTACTGTCACTTTCTTACCAGGCATTTCTAACTTATTTGGTCAAATGAAACAGCAGACACTTTCCCTATGGAATTTAACAACCTTATTTTGAAAAAAAAAAATCTAGCTAATTTAAACTTGGCAGAAACTATAGTGACTAGTGTTTATTAAAGTGAAGTTCGATATTAATTCAGCAGTGAAAAAGGTATGCATTTCCCAGGCTATCATGTAATAATGTAGATGACAAGAAAAAAAATGAGTTCTTTTTTCCTTAAAGAACATATTTAGGTATAGAAATATATCAGAAATCAACTAAACAAAAATATTCATTTGAAATTCTACTTCTGTAGTGAATATTATTTAGGATCCTTATTAAATTCCCTGCAGGACCTATTTGGAGGCAATGCTCTTGCCTTTAAAATAATCAGAATACTTTATGGAGATATAATCAGATCAATATCATATGAAACATTTTAAATAGATTTTTGACCAATAGATATTATTTGAGCTTTTAACACATATTTAACCAAGACAGTTTTAAGCTATAAATATTTCTCAGCCATTGTATGTTATTTCTCCCCCAAGAATCTTTTTAAACATTTTTCCTAATTGCTTCTCTAACTCCAGTGAATTTTTAATGTCATCAATATGCTATGTATCCATTTTTATAATATATATCTGTATATGCATCTATATATCAAACATTAAACAGTGAGGTTTTTTATACCTCCTCCCACACACCACCTTTACCCATGGGCATGGGGACCAAGGTAAAGTGTGATAAGGTTTTTTTTGTTTTGTTTTGTATTTTAGAAAAGAGTCTGCAGGGTGTTCAGGGCCTCACTGCTAGAACAGACTTGTAGTGATCCACCTGTTTGCAGCACCCCAAGAGATGGGATTACAGGCCTGCACCACCATACCCAGTATCAGTCGCCCTATCGGTGTGCCCTGAGGGTGGGGTCGACCCCTGGCCCCTAAGCCTGCTTGTAGGTGCTTTAGTCTGCTGAGCTATTTGGCTGGCCCTCTTTTTTTTAAACTTGAGAAGGAGGTTTTTGTTGTTGTTGTTGTTTTGTTTTGTTTTGTTTACTACTTCAGGCTGCTTTAAGGGCAGGTCTGGTGTAGCTTTTGGAGCTATGAATCAAGCCACAGTCCTATGTGCCTGACTGCATTTACCCATGCGGCATTTTAAACAACTGAGCTGTCCAGCAAAGCCCTTGAAGGCTTTGAATGGAACCTAAAAGTTTAATTTTTTATTAGATACATATAGCATACAATGCCAATGTAAAATCAAGTTTGACAACATTGCCATTGTTATTTGATGAACAATCTTTAAACCAATGAGTATTTATTCTATATAAATCATTGTAAGATTAGGCAGTACACTGATATGTGTGTATATAGTTTACCAAAACATCATTTTTAAATTATAAGAGATTTTACAAAAGTATGACATATTGATAGGACTTTTTGATGAATGTTTCTGTCTTCTGTATTGTCTTCTATTTAGGAGAAAAGTATGTCTATTTTGACATGGATATTTCATAGTTAAGTTTCTTTAGTTAATTACTGTAACTGTTAAGAAAGAAAAATGAAATTTTAATTTTACTCTCCAGTGAACTAATGAAATATTAACCTCATTACTGAGGCAGATACTTGTACTAATTGGTGATTCCCTGTACAAAAAGATAAATTGGAAAATGAATTAATCCTTCTTAGGTTGCTATAGGGTTATTTTTCCAAAAGAGATGATTCTAGTAGTAGTCAGCTTTAACAGACAGAAGGAATATTCAGATATTTTCAGTGGAATACATTTTTAAAGAGTCATGATAAATGGGAAGCAGTTACATGTATTTTCTCCAATATATAAGGCTATTTTCCTAGTTACATGACTAATACTTGCTAATGCTAAAATTTACATTGTTGTAATAATCTGTACAACAATGACTACACCCACACATAATAAAACTTCTGATTAAAGAGGTGTTCCTTTTATGTCCAGTTGAATCTTTTTCATACACAAAGAAGTCCATTGATTGGCTGTGTTGCTAACACTGATGAACATAGATACAGACAGCTGACAGAACTAATTATTATGGAAAGGAGGAGATAAGAATAAAAGAGTAGTTCTCACAATACCTTTGGACACAGTCAGTGTTGGAATTAGAAGGGAACATTCAGAAAACCTTGTCTCGGATTCACATTTTACACAAAGCATTTGAAACAATACAAAGAAAAATAAACTGTGGGTAAAATGGAATTAAAATCTAACCCTACTCTCAGTCCCATATTGAACTCGAGTTGGAAGAGCTAAGTCCAGTCTCAATATGGAAGGCCATGATTCAGTGGAACCAGAGCAGTGGAGGAAGCTGTTTATTGGTGGTCTGAGTTTTGAAAGTACCGATGATAGTTTAAGAGAGCACTCTAAGAAATGGGGCACACTCATAGATTGTGTGGTAATGAGAGATCCTAACAAAACACTCCAGAGGCTTTGGTCTTGTGATTTACTCTTGTGTTGAAGAGGTGGATGCAGCAGTGTGTGCTCGACCACACAAAGTTGATGGGCATGTAGTGGAACCAAAGAGAGCCGTTTCTAGAGAGGATTCAGTAAAGCCTGGTGCCCATCTAACAGGGAAGAAAATTTTTGTTGAT
>NDGM010336557.1:0-10051 GCA_002564305.1 Octomys mimax | reverse complement strand
TCTATCAGTCTTCTGGTCTGAGCTCTGACCAGAATCTTCCCTACAGAACAGCCAAAGCTGTTCCAGTGCTTCACTTGTAGGCAACATCTCCAAACTTTTCTTATCTCTTCCCATAAGCCATTCCCAAAAGCTTGTAATCCACATTATCAGGTATAGCCACAGTAATGACCCCACTCCTGGTACCCAATTATGTATTAGTTACTCTTCTCTCATTGCTGGGAGAAATACCCAACACTGAAAATGTTGGGAAGGATGTTTCCTTCCCTCACTGAATATGAGGGAAGGAAAGGTTTATTTAGCTCACAGTTACTGAAGGCTTCAAGATGCTGGAGGAGAGGCTGGGGAGCTGCCATGTCCAGGATGACCCTCTCCACACCTCTAAGGAAGCACAGGCTAGCCAGTTTAATGGTTCACGCCTCTCTGGCCTTGCCCCTCATCCCTGCCCTGGTCCTCTGGCCCCACCCCTCAAGCCACTCCTTGCTCCTCCAGCCATGTCTGCCCCATAACTTACATGAGGCTTTGGAGGGACAACTAGACACAAACCATAACAGTAACAAAATTTAGTAATGTAACAGGACAGAAAATTAATAGCATTTCTGTACACTGAGGAAAAAATACAATTCACAATAGCACCAAGAAAAGTTAAACAAACAAACAAACAAAAAGAAATAAAAGTTAAACATGAAGGAATAAACATAACCAAGGAAGTAGAGGCTCTACAACAAAAACTCTGAAAACATATTTTAAATAGATGACAGGGAAGTAGAGGGAGGAGATGGGGGAGGAGGAGGAAAAGGCAAGGGGCTCTGGGGGTGTGGTGGTCAAAGTATGTTACGTATATACACACAAATATACCAAAATGAAACACACTACTTTGTATAACCAATATGCACGAATTAGAATAATAAAATTTTAAAATTAGCCTTACCAGTGTAGCCAAATAACGAAGCACCTCATTATCACTCAGCAGCATTTTAATATCTTTCTTGGGAGGCTTTGGAATGAGAGCAAAGCAGTTCTGAGCAGAATCCTCAACGAGTCCATACCCATTATACGGAGGTAACGCCTAGAGCAATGCGGCAAGCAGCGGGTTGAATTACATTAAGCAAAACTAAGTTTCCTTAAAGACTTGTGTAAAGCACATTCAACAACAACGTCTATGTATCACAAACGTGGTCAGAAAACACGGCATCACTGATTCCTTCCTTCTGTACAATTTTTATTATGTTCGCTGATGACAGAAGTAATTAGTGATGCAACAAACACTCGCTAGCGCGCGAGGTGGAAATGATTCGTGCTGCCCACGGACCCCGCTCCCACAGCAGGCCCAAGCCTAGCTTCTCTCCCAGCTATGGTCTGCAATCGTTTTTTTTTTTTTTTTAATCAGGAATTAAACTCACACCTTGCACTTGCCAGGCAGGCGCTGTGCTGCTTGGCTGTATCCCCGCCCTGTCTGTAATCATTTTGATCCGAGGTGTGGGCCTCAGCCTAGCAGACTGAGAAACTATTCTCTCAGGTCACTCAAAATGTGTGTGTGTGTGTGTGTGTGGTGTGGTGTGTGTGGGTGTGGGTGTGGGTGTGGGTGTGTTGGATTTGGAGATGGGTTGATAAGAATCGAATTTCATGCCTTTTTCTTTCCTTTTCTGCCTCTGTATTTATATTACTTTTATTTCTTGGTTTTTGCTTCACAGAAGAGGATGACCAATAGGTGAAGGCTGTTTTCATCTTCCTCACCAGCATGCAGTAAAGAGCAGCAGGGTTCTTTTTCTCTGATTCCTTATTGCTGTCATCCTTAGGAACCTCAGCACGTGTGCGCTTGTACTTGTAGACACTCCCCAGTCCATCAAGTTGCCCTGCTTCCCATTGGTCGTACTAACTACTGTAGCGCACCCCTCAGGAACCAGTGATCTCGCCACATGCATCCAAGGTGTAACAGCTGGAATACTGCCTTCCCGCATCCACGTGTAAAGGCTATAGCTGATGTGATCAATATGGCCAGAATACAACTTGGAGATTCAGCAGACAGACACTGACCTGATTTGTGTCAGTTGCAAAACCATGACCCATTTGGGATACACATTATCCTGGAGAAGGGACCCAGGGTTGCGATACTACATGCTGAACATCTGAGGGCCTTGGGAGGTTAGGCAGAAGTGTGAGGCTGCACAACTTGACCTTGTTCTGCATTTGTATCAACATACAGTGAACACATCATGGGTGGAGGTAGGTAGAGAGTTGTTAAGCTTCTGAGACTTGCCCTTAAGCTGCTACTTTGTTTTGTCTGAATCACAACTCACTTCCCCACTGCAGTTTCGGTTTCTTGCTGTTTTTCATCCTTCCAGCTGCTGCCTGGGTTCTGCTCCCAGTTAGACAAGCCTCTCTGACTGCGGCCAGCTTCACACGCCTGCCCCCGTGACCCACCTACCAGTGTTTCTGCCTGAGCTTCGCAGTCTACTGCACGCAGAGCCTGGGCCGCAGAGCCCTTCAGACACTCATTCAGGGGACCTCCCCACCTCAGGTAAGTGCTTTGGGCTCTAAGCTTCCTCCTCCTTCAGATGGAGCAAGGTGAAGATAAAACATATCGGACCATCACACCTGCATGTCTGTGCCGCTGCCCCAGATCAGCTTGTCCTACTTCTCAAGTTCAACAGACCCATCTTATCTCCACTTCCGCTCATGGTCACTGGCTTGGCTCCAGCTTTCTCTATTGACCCGGCTATAGGCTTCCATCCTTGGTTCCTACTTGCTTAGAATTAAAATGAATGCAGCACAACGATGAGGAATATTCACATGATGCCAGGAAAGGATTCGCTTCTTGCTAAGTGCTGCTTTCCTATTCACTTCTGACAAAGACTTGCAGGATGAGCAGAGAACTTACTCATATTAGAATGACACACTATAGCGAAATCACTAGAAATAAAGTGAAGGTGTGTCATTACATAGGATGAGATTTATTAAAACAGAGGGACTGGGCCCAGAAAAACAAATGTGCCAGCCAAGCAGCGCTTTCTCGTTCCTCTCTACTCCTCGTCCCAGCTTCCCTCCCTTTCCTGTCTTAGAGCACAGGCTGTAAGAGGAAAGAGCGCAGTACTGAGTGACGGGCAAAGCGCTCTTGGATGCAAACGTTTTCAGTGAGGAAAAAGAGCACTGCTGGGTGGCAGTTGCTCCCCAGCTTACCTCCTTCTTGTACTATTATTTGTGGGTTCTGGGAGTGGGACCCAGGGCCTCAAGCTCCACCACTGAGCCACATCCTGGCCCACCTTGTACTGGTTTTGACGTATAAGAAATGTCCCTGTATCTGACAATGTAAAGCTAAGCCAGTTAGGAGATCTGTAAACTGTTATCTCACCCTAGCCATATCTATACACTGAATTGTAGAACGGGCTCTTAATCAAAACCCAGACCTCTCCTATGCTATTTCCCCTGTAGAGTCAATCAAGTGCTGTAAAACAAATTTAGGGGCAAGGGGCTTACTACAGTTCTTAAACAAGGAGCATATCTGTCGATAGAGTTCGATCAGAGAAAAAAACGGACAGCACAGAGTTGGCACACTTTTTTCTAGAAATTTTCTTGCCCCTAGGAACTACTATCATACCAAACCCCAATCTTGTTTTTGTAATTAATTTCCAGAAGCTTTGTTTATACAACTCTTGCCCAGGATGGTGCTGCCTTTCTAGGAATACTGTGCACTCTGCACAGATGGTCTTCTTCAGCCAGCTCGAGAGCCACCACCACCTGCCTGCTGTCAGCAAGGGGCTAGGCGCAGAGGGACTGAACAGGGTGGCCCTCAGGCACCTCACAGGCTAGCATGAAATGGACGAGTTCCCTGGGGGAGACAGATAATACCCAGAGAACACAGACAGAGGCCAAGCACAAACAAGGTGAGAAGCCAGCAGCTAGAAGACAAGGGCTTGGGCTGGAGGAAGGCGACAATTTCCGCCTTTTTCATCCTTTCTTGCCATAAGAAAAGCCCAATGGCGCAGTTTCACATGCAGAGGGCAGCACAGAGGTGGACGCCCTGCCTCATACACAGGATGAGACAGGCACTCGGCCCCATCAGAGCAAACACCACTCCTGTTAACCTACAACACTATGCCATTTTAATACCTGGGATATGTCATGAATTTGCTGTATAACATTTAAAAGATGTTATTTTTATTTGAAACTCTTTAAAATATGGGTCTTGACTACAATCATGAAGGATCGGGTTTATCAGATTGCTACTTTGGTGCATTAAAACTGCATGAGAAAGGGTTTCACTACACAGCTCAGGCTGGTCTGGAGCTCACAGCAGTCCTGCCTCAGCTTCCCCAGTGCTGGGATCGCAGGCGTGCACCATCATGCCAACCTCTGGCCCCAAGCAAGTTTTAAATGAAAGCATTTGGTAAGAACAGACAAATGATAAAGAAATGTCATAGGCTCTGTAATTTCAAAACACATCTTTAAAAAAAGAATTAAAATGTTGTAAAAGATGGAAATGCGGAGCAAGATGGAAGGGAAGCATGAGGGGGATGTCTCCCCACCTACAGCAATCCCGCCAGCAGAGTCCACCCAGAGTAACCATTCCAAAAATCTACACTTTACTTATTTACTTATTTATGGCTGGCTCAGCCCACCCTGAAGGTAGGGCTGGCGCAGCATGTGGTGTTGGGATCAAACCACAGTCCCCTGTGGTTGCCTAAGCTTGCCTAAGTAGGCACTTTAGACCAATAAGCTATCTCGCCAGTCCCAACTCTGCACTTTATTGAGGGCTTCTGACTGCAGCAGAAGGCTTGGACAGTGAGCTGTGCTAATTTCTACACAGCTCTTAGCAGAGAGGCAACTACCGTCCCACCCAGCCGAAACCCTGGAGGCAGTCCACAGAACCTGCCCCTGCTCGGGGAGAAGGCCTGAGCACCCAAGGGGTGTGTCTTCTAAGCAGTGGTGATCTGGGCTCTGATCAGGGGCTGCTACTTCTGATTGAGAGGTGCAGACAACAGGAGGTGGCCGCTGTTCTTTCATGTCCTCTCTGGTGGCCAGCCCCTCCCCCTACAGCGGCGATGACTTTCAGAGGAACTGAAGGAGCACTGTCCCCCACTGGACAGACTTTAATAGACCTTACTGTGGTCATTTCAGTTCTTGGATCACCAGCTGGACTGAGGTTCTTTAAACGGTGCCCAGTGTTTGTTTTATTCTTTTGTGAACCACTCCACTACCTACGCCTTGGCCACTTTTACTAAGTACTGTATTCACATGGCCGTTCTTTCTCGTTTGAATTTTTAGGGAAAAGAACACTGTTTTCTCACCACACTCAGAACGCCCACTGCATTACCTGCTTTACGGGAGGTGGGTCCGGCTTGCTTACATCAATGCGTGGTAAATCGGGGATCCCAAACTTTTCTTTGTAGAACTGGCGAGTAAACTGATCACAGTCATAAATGAAGAAAGTTCTGCCAAGGATGGTGAGCGGCTTCCCCACGATGAAGTCCTTGGCAGTGTACCATTCCAACACCTCCTGGTCAGAGATCTCCAGCACACACTGGGGGAAGTTCTCTAACAAGGCAGAAGGAGACAGAGGAGGAGAAGCAATGAGTAGGGGAAGGAGTGACTCAAGGGCCAGGCTTCTTGGGACCAGGGATGTGCACAGGGGCTGTGGCAGGGACACATGCCCACAGGAACATAAGGCTATCCTCTTCCATCTGGTAACAGGGTATGTAAATAACACCCCAGATGGTATGTGTAAAGCCCCTTTCCCATAGTCAGTTGGATCTATTATCAAAAATCACTGAGCTTAGCACAGTCAGTTTTTAGAGGAAACCACCCTGGGAGGAAAAAAAGGAATGACCTTGTACAGCCCTGACTCAGATCTGGGAAGGAGCCAAGCGACTCGGTTGGACTTCCCGCCCACTCATGTGTGCCTGCAATGATTCTCAGTAACTCTCGTATGCCACAGACACTGCTAAGTACTGGAATTACAAGGAGCAAGAATATAGACACGATGCTGCCTTCCTGAAGAAAATATTCTCTTTGGGAAGCAGATAGTAAACAACTCCCTGCGGAACGGGTTCATTCCCATTACGATCACCGCTTTCAGGACAGCGTGACCTAGCACTGGAGGCAGAAGGCAGAGACAGTTAATGAGATGATTACAGTAATCCGTTCCTGTGGGAACCGACAGATTCTTAAGTGCAGAGCTAGCCTTCCACGCCTGAAGTAAATCCAGTGTGGCCACAGTGTCTTCTGAGAAGGAAAGGTTAACTCATCCCCCACAGCGTGGCCTTTGTGGAAATCGCGTCAGGAAGTTCTGGTGGAGAGGGAGAGCTGCAGAAGTCTGAGTGCAGGAGCCCATCACGAGGAGAACGAAAAGTACACTTGCATTTTCCTGACTGCTAAGACAGAAAACGGGGGAAAGGCTGATTCTGCTATCGCAGAATTAAAGACTTGATCCCGGCGGTCTTCACTGCGAGAGGCGCCACCATTTTCCCAAACGTGCACAGTAAGAGCTCTCCGTTCAGGGACCCGTCTCCTGTGCCCACAGCCTGGCCCTGAGTCCCCTGCAGCAGTCCAGGAGGCGGCAGGCAGCGGCACACCATGCACCCCACAGCGGCTTGCGCGTCTCAGGACGCGGTCTTCCGGGAGATCCGGCCCTCGTGTGTGCGCCCAGCCACGGCCTGTTTGGCTCAGCAGTTTTTTCACGTGCTAGGTAGCTGGAGCCGGGACACATTAGGACTGCTGGAGCAGGGACACCTGCACTTTAGGACTGCTGGACCCGTGTTGATGAGCGAGATTTACTGTAGCTTTTCGTTCCCATGATGCCTTTGGTTTCCCTGACCTGTTTTAAGTGACTGAACTAAGTTCTTTTAATTTTTCTCTGAAATTGAGTGTTTGGTAAAAACCATCTGTAAAATTTATCTACAGCTGCCTTTCCCCCCCGCCCCCCCCCGTGGGGAATTTAAAAACTGAATCTGGTTCTTTAATGGCTACAGACAATGGCTGCCTATTTCTTCTTGAGTAAGCTACTGTATAATTTTCTGAAAATGTACTCATTCTCAAATTTATTGGCAAAAAACTTGTTTTTCTCTTATGTTTAAACACTTTTGCACTTTTAAAATGACTCTTCTTTTGTTTTTAATATTTTATAAGTATGTGCCTTGTTGGGAGCGGCCGAAACTGGAAGTGGGTCACACGTGTGAGGCACAACCAGGCCTCAGTGCTGTTAGCGGCCAGGCTGCCTCAGACCCGAGAAAGCATCCTGCCCGGTACCGTCAGCCTCGAGCCACCAGGCAACCTTGGGTCACATTATGAACTTGGCAGAGGTACAAATAAACACCCCTACTGTTGTGTGGGGGTCGTTTGCCAGTCAGGCATGTGCCTCCACCTGACCCAGCTCTTGTCCTCTGTCTATCTTTTCCTTGTTCCTGCAGCTGTTTCTCGAGACACCAACGAGTCCCCAGTGCCATGCTTCCCTCACCCTCTGCAGAACCTCCTCAATAGTTGGTCATTTTATCAGTCCTTCCAAAGAAACTACCTTTGGTTTAACAAATCTCTTTTGTCCTTGATTTCGATTTTATTTTCAGGCTTGTTATGGTTTGTGCCTAGCTGTCCCCCAAAGCCTCATGCAGTCATGGGGTGGCTTCTAGAGTTTGTGACTAATTCATGATCCAGGGCTGGGCTTACAGGTGTGAGCGCTGCAGGGGCCTGGCCGCAGGGCCTGACTGCAACCCGAGGAAGGGAGCGAGGCTCGCCCTGGTGGCAGCTGCTGCCACGCCGCTCTTTTGCTCTTGCTGTTTTCTGCCACCATGAAAGGCTGCCCTCTGCCCTGGAGCCAGACAAGTACGGACTGAAACCTCCACAAACTGGGAGCTAAATAAACCTATCCTTCTTCCTTAATTCTGGTGTCAAGTATTTTGTCCCAGCAGCGAGAGAAAAGTAACTGAGATGAGGATTATTTTATTATTTCTTTGACTTAAATCCCTTTTTCATTTACCCCTTTCATTACTTTTCTAACTTTCAGGGTCTGCAACTGGGCAACATCGCTGAGCGCGTGCTGCTTCTGCCTTATTCGTCACCACCTCATCAGGTGGAATTCCAGCGAGAGCCGCGGCGCTCCTGCTCGCCACGGATAGCAACGCCTCCTGCAGCGTCCCCTGCTTTCTGATGGAGTCCCACTTCGTGGCTAGTCTACCGTTTTACCTTCTATTGACTTTCTTGTACCAGCGATCATGTTTCCACTTTTCAGAATTTCTCTTGGGTTCTTTCCCAAACCTATTTGGGAAAATAATTTTGATAACTTCTCAGTAATCTGTAACTTTTTCTTTTTGTCAAACACACTGAATATATTTATTTTTACTCTCTTAGTTCAAATATTTGCACTCTTCGCAACTGTAAATTATAAGGTATTTCTCCCACTTCCTGAGAGTATTGTTTTTATCGCTGTTGCAGCAATGTGTGTGAGGAGGAAAGAAAGCGCGCGTGGGCGCAGCTGCTTCTAATCGTGAGGAAATGCTTCGCATTAAGGTGTATTTACTGATTTGTGTTTGTGGGAATTTTTTGAAGCCTGGGTTTAAAAAGCAATCCTCCCAGAATGGCTTGCATATTTTATCTGGCAACTGTGGCATGACTAAGCCAGGCGAGTCAGATGTGAACTTTCAATTTGGCATTGTGAGAACGTACACAGTACATAAATATGTAAGTTCAATCCTGAGCTCAAACGTGCGGATGTTGGGTTTCTGGAAACTTCTTAGAAGACTTCTTTCTTTCTTTGATACAGAGTCAAGGCTGGAGAGAAAAGCAGCTCTTCCGCACAATGTTCCCCGCTGATGGCACCCTTCTGAGCGCCCAGCTCCAGCGGCAGCCCTAGCCTGGTACCCTGTTCATCCCCGCCAGCCGTTTCTCTTGTGTATCTTGTATGGCCTTGGGCAAACTCCACCTCTAGTACTTGCGAACTGGTGAGTCCTTCACATCTGGTTCTTGAGAATTTTCCTTACTCTGTCACTATCTCCCGCATTCTAAATATAGCATAAAAAAGGAGCTATATTTATGTTGAAATTGTAGTTTATCAGTAAGCATTCCTACAAATATTCAATCTATCATATTACTGAAAATAAATGTCTCAAGACCTGTATGATTGTATGCAATTCTATAAATATTCTTTTAAATTGTAGTATTATCAATGTGGTAATGTGGATATAGTATAGATACCTGCTATTGATATACATTCCTCATAAGAATATAAAGCCTTTGGGCTTTGGTTTTTTTTTTTGGAGGGGGTTATGTATTTGGTACAGGGTCTGCAGGATCTCACAGACTGGGCTCATACACTTGGACTTAGTTTCAAATCTCTCATTCTAGTCATTCGTTCATACATAAGTCTGCTCAATTCCCATTATGTCACGACTAAATGTGCCGGTAAAGATGCCCCATAAGGGCTGGCCAGATAGCTCCGCTGATTACAGCACCTGCTTAGGCAGGCACAAGGCCTGGGCGCGATTCCCAGCATGCCAGGCAGGCCCTGCCCTCGGGGCGCACTAAGACAGTGACTGAGACTGAGAGTGGTGGCACTCACCTGTAATCCCAGCACTTGGGAGGCTGAAAACAAGAGGATCACTACGAGTCTGTGTAGTGAGACGCTGTAGGCCTTATACTAGATAAATAAATAATAAGAAAGAAAGATGCTCCATAGCTCTTAGGGAATAAAATGATTGCTATGGCAGGTATTTAACTTAGGCTTAGCTGAATTTAATAAAAATCAACCACTGGATAATCGTCTTTCAGACTCAACTTAATGCCATTTCTTCAAGGCCACCACTCTCATTCAGGGAATCATTTAACTGACAGGAGCTTAAGTCTTTCCCCCACCCCCTTGTGACTAATGACTCACGCACAAGGGTGCTTCCTACCTCTCTAGGAGCCAACGTGGCTCACCAAGCTGCCCCTCCTCGCCATACAGCCCTGATGAAATCCCCTCAGCTGAGAGGCTAAGGAGACGAAAGCTGTGTACAGAAAGGCTAAACTGGGGCTGGTGAGATGGCTCAGTGGTCTAAAGCACCTACTTGGAACAAGCTGAACTAAA
>NDGM010336412.1:0-18346 GCA_002564305.1 Octomys mimax | reverse complement strand
AAAAAAAAACTTAAACATAACCGTAATCCTAACTCTATCTTAAACCTAACTGTAACTCTTACACTAACCCTAACCATAACTGTAACCTTAATGCTAAATCTAACCTTAAATGTAACCATAACCCTAACTATAACTCTAACCATACCCCTAACCCTATCCCTAACCTTAATTTTAACTGCAGTCCTCACCATAACACTAATTCTATACCTAACCCTAATCCTAACCATAACCTTAATGCTAACACTAAGCCTAACAGTACCTGTAACAGTAACCCTAACCCTAAAACTAACCAAAACCATAACCATAACCCTAAACTTAATGGTAACAATAACCATAAAAGTAACCCTAACTGTAACCCTAACCCCAACCATAAAACTAACCCTAAGCATAAACAACACTAATGCAAACTGCAGCCCTAAACATAAACATAAACCTAACCCTAAACCTAACCCTAACACTTAACCTAACAATTAACCCTAACCCTAACTTTAACTGTAATAGCAACCCTAATTAGAACTCTAACTGTAAGACTAACCATAACCATAACCCTAACACTAACCGTAACTCTAAACCTATCCATAAACCAAACTGGAATCCTAACCTTAAACCTTAACCATAACTGTAACCATAAACCTAACTGTAAACCAAATGCTAACCCTAACCATAACCCTAACATTAACCCCAAGCCTAATCTAACACTTAAACACAATTCTAATGCATAATGTAAACGTAAATTTAAGCCTCACAGTAAACCTAATGCTAACCCTAACTGTTGTAACCCAAGAAGGAGACAGTGAGGCAAAACGTCCAAAAAGATGGTAGTGCTTATTTTAGCTGGTACCCAGCAGCACCCTCAGAGTCCAAGAGACAGAGAGGAGCCCCATGTAAGGGGAGGCATAGTAATTTAAACCCCAAAACCGCAAGACCACCCATTCAAGCAAGCCAATTACAGAAGCCAATAGCCAATGTTATTGTGGTCAAGGGAGCATACGACCTTTTATAGGATTGGTTGTAGCACACCTGGAGGAAGCTGGACACAGAGAAGTTACCCCTTCTGGACTAGGTGGAGTAAAGAACAGGATGTGTAATCTTGGTATGCTGACCTTATAAAGACAATGTGGTCGAACGGTTGCCAGGAACACCTGTTTTGGCCTTAAGACATTCTTGGAACCAGGGCAGGGGTGAATCAGAGAACCAAGATGGAGTTACTAACATCAGGGTATAATACTCCTTGAAGGGAGTGGGCTTAGGAAACAGAAATCACATTTTACAGCAGTTGACATGGTTTTGCTAAGAGGGCACATACAGAACAGGATGGCGGTGCTTTGGTCAAGTTATAACAGTAACCATAACACTAAACCTAACTGAAACCCTCACTGTAATCCTAAACCTAACACTAAACCTGAATAACCATAACTTAACTCTAATCCTAACCCTAAGTTGAACCATAATCCTAACATTAGCCATAACTGTAAGTATAACCATAACCCTAACTCTAACCCTAATTGTACATCTGAACCTAACCCTAAGCATAATGGAAACCCTACCATTAACTGTAACACTAACCCTTATGCTAATCATAACCATAACACTAACCCTAACACTTAACCCTAAACCTAACCCTAACCATAAACCTAACACTAAAACTAACCCTAATATAATCCTAATGGTAAGCCTAAATGTAACTGTAAACTTAACACTAACCATAACTTTAACTCTAACCCTAACCATACCGTAAACCTAAACCTAAACCTAACTGTAACCCTAAGCCTAACCCTAACTGTAACAATAACACTAACTTTAAATATAACCCGAACCCTAAAACTAATCCTAACCATAAACTTAACCCTAACCTTAAACATAATCAAAATTATAATACTAAACCTAATCATAAACTTAAATCTAACCATAACTGTAAACATAAATATAACCCTAACCTCAACCTTAAAACTAACACTAACCCTAAGTGTAACTGTAAACATAACCCTAATGCCAAAAGTAACCCTATGTCTAACCGGAAACATAACCATATCCCTAACTCTAACCCTAACCATAGCCAAAACCATAACAGTAATTCTAATCCAAGCCATAACCTAAAACTAATCCTGAGTACCCGTATCCCTAAAATTAAACTTAAACCTAAAAATAACCATAACCCTAAACCTAACCATAATCTTAACCATAACTGTACATGTAACCATAACCCTAAGCCAACCCTAACCATAAAACTAACTATAATCATAAGCCTAACCCAATGCCTAACACTAACTGTAAACATAAGTCTAATCCAAAGTACAACCATAACTGTAACCATTTTCCTACAACTAACCCTAACACTAAAGCCAACAGTTTATGTAATCCTGACCCAAAATCAAACCTTAACTGCAGCCATAACTGTTACACTGAACCTAACCGTAACCCTAACCCTAATCCTAACGCTAACACTAACCTCAACCATAAACCTAACCCTAGCCCTGACCAAAACCCTAAGCCTAACTCTAACTGTAATCCTAAACTTAAACCTAGCCCTAAAACTAACCATAACCAAACCTTAAATCTAACCATAACCCTTAGCCTAACCATAAGTAACCCTAACCCTAACTGTTACTCTAAACCTAACCCTAAATGTAAACATAACCTTAAACCTATCCCTAACCCTACCACAAAACGTAACATTACACCTAAACATAACCATAAACCTAACTCAAACTCTAACCTAAACCGAAAGATAAATGTAACCTTAACTGTAACCTTAACCATATACCTAATCTTCACCCAAATATTAAATTTAACCACAGCCCTATCCATAAAACTAATTCTACCCATAACCCTAATACTAAACATAACTCTAACACTAACCATTACCCTAACCCTAACAATATCCATAAGCCTAAAACTAACCCTAACACTAACACTACATGTAACCATAACAATAAACTTAAACATAACTCTAACCCTAACCATAGCCAGAAACCTGATCCTAACCCTAACCGTAAAGAGAACCATAATGTTAAAGATAACCCTAGCCCTAACCCTAACTGTATCCGTGACACTAATCTTAATCATAAACTTAAACCTAACCCTAATAATAACCAAGCCCTAAAGCTAACATTAATGATAAACAGAACACTAAACCTACCTTAATGCTAACCCTAACCATAAACCTAAGCAAAACCTAACACAGACCCTAATCCTAACCGTAAACCTAACACTAATCTTAAACATAGCCATAACTGTAATAGTAACCATAACCTTAACACTAACCACACCCCTAAAGCTAAACTTAACCCTAATGCTAATAAAAACCATAAACTTAATCCTAAACTTAACCCTAACCCTAAATGTAACCCTAATTGTAACCCTAACCCTAACTCTAGCCCTAAACCTAACCATAACACTAAACCTAACCGTAACCCTAAACTTAACCCTATCCATACCTTAAATCTAACTGCCATATTAATAGTAACCTAACCCTAACCTTAACCCTAATCTGAACAGTAACCTTAAATGTAAACATAACCCTAATGCTAACCATAAACCCAAATCTCCCAGTAAAACAAACCCTAAATCTAATCCTAACCTAAACTTAACCCTAAAAATAACTCTAAACATAATGCTAAATCTATCCTTAACCGTAAACCTAAATAAAAACCTAATTCTAAACATAACCATATCTATAACTTTACCCCTAACTATAACTTTAAACCTCACCCTAAATATAACTGTAACCATAACCCTAACCCTAAACCTAACCATAATGACAGCCCTACTTGTAACCCTAATTCTAACTCTAGCCCTAACTGTAACCATAACACAAACCCATAATTTTAACCCTAACCCTAAACCTAACTGTAAATATAACTCTAATCCTAACCCTCACCACAACCTTAAAAATAATCCTAACCATAAATCTAAAAATAAACCTAAACCTAACTGTAACCCTAACCCTAACACTTGCCCTAATCATAACCCTAAGTCTTGCCCAAAGCAAAACCCTAAGTGTAACTGTGTTCCTAACCCTAACTTTAATCCTAACCGAAAATGTAACTCTAAACTTAACACTAAAACTAACCATAACTGTAACCATAAGCCTAACTGCAAGCCTAATGCTAAACTTATCCCTAACCCTAAGCCTAACCACAAACCTCACCCGAAATTTAAACCTAACCCTAACCATAACCCTAAACCTAAATCTAACTGTAAATCTAACCCTAACCTTAAACATCACTATAAGCCTAAAATGAATCCTAAACATAAATCTAACCCTAAAACTAACTCTAACCCTAAATCTAACTTTAACCATAACCTTAACCCTAAATCTAACCCTAACCCTGAATCTAACCCTAAAACTAATCCCAACATGAACACTAAATATAGACCTAACACTACCTGTACTCATATACCTAATCCTAAGAATATCCCTAAATGCAACCATAACACTAAGGGTAACCCTATCCATATACCTAATGCTAACCGTATATGTAGGTGAAACCCAAACCCAAACCATAAATGTAACCCTAACCATATTCCTAAACCTAACCCTAACCATAAATATAAGCTGAAGCTTAACTCTAACCATAACCCTAACCCTAAACCTAAACTTTACCGCAGACCTAATCATTACCCTATCCTTAATCCAAAGTGTACATCTAATAGTAAACTTGTCCCTAAATCTAGCCCTAAACCTAAACCTAACCGTAAATGTAACCATAACCCCTAACCCTATCACTAACCACAGCCATAATCCTAACCCTAAATCAAACCTACACCTAAAAGTAAGCCTAACCCTAACATAAGAGTAACCTAAACCAAACCCTAACCCTAACCCTAACCTTAACCCTAATCATATCCTCAGTTATAACAGCAAACCTAACCTTAACCCTAACTGTAACCATAAACCCAACTGTAAATCTAACCCTAATGCTAAACCTAACTATAAAATAAACACTAATACTTAACACTAACCTTAACATTAAATTTAACCCTAACCTTAACCATAAACCTATGCCTAAACCTAAAGCTAACCATAGCCCTTACCCTAACCCTAACTACAACCATAACTATAATACTAATCATAAACCTAACCCTAAAATTAAAAATAATCCTAACCCTAACATGACCATAACCATAAAACTAACTGTAACTGTAACCCTAACCCTAAAATTAACCCTAAATGTAACCATAACCCTAACACTAACCATAACAGTAACCATAACACTAACTGTAACCATAACCATAACCTTACTGCTAACACTAGCCATAACCATAAACTTAAACCTACATCTAACCCTAATGGAAGCCCTAACCCTAAGAATTACTCTAACCCTAACACTAACTGTAAACTTAACCCTCCCTAAACATAACCCTAACCCTAACCCTAAATCTAAACCTAAACCTAACCCTAACCCTAACTGCACCACTTACTGTACACGTAGCATAACCCTAACCCTAACCATATCCCTAACCCTAATTGTAACCATAAATTGAAACTTAACTCTAACTGTAATCCTAACCCTACCTGTAACCCTGACTGTAAGCATAACCCCAATGGTCACCCTAACCCTAAACCTAACACTAAGTGTAAATATAAACGTAACCCTAACCCTAAATGTAAAACTAACCGAAAACCTAACCATGAAACAAACCATAACTGTAATGCTAACCCTAACCTTAACACTTACTCTTACTCTAACATTTACTCCAATCCTAAACATAACTCTAATACTAATCATAACCCTAACCCTAACCTGAGCTCTAACCAAAACCCTAACCTTAACCCTAACTATAAACTTAACCATAACTGAAACTCTAACCCTAACTGTAACACCAACCATAACTATAACCTTAAGCCTAATCCTACCCCAAACCATAGTAGAACCCTAACTGTGACCCTAACACTAACTGTAAAAGTAACCCTAAGCTTAACCCAAACCCTAACCCTAACTCTTCCAGTAAACATAACCCTAACTCTAACTATAAATGTAACACTAAATCTAAACAAAAACCTAATACTAACCATAAGCCTAATGCTAACCCTAACCATAAACCTAACCCTAAATCTAACCTTACCATCACCGTTAACCTAACCCTAAATCTAAATGTAATTCTAACGTATTGTAACCCTAACTCTAAACCTAAACCTAAGCTCAGTCATAGCCATAACTCTAATTCTAATTCTAACCCAAATTCTAAGCTAAACCTTACCCTAATCCTTTCCCTAAAACAAAACTAACCATAACCCTAAACCTAACTCCAATCCTAACAATAAATGTAAACCTAACTGATACCATAACTGTAAACCTCACCTTAACTGTAACCTTAACACTAACAATAATACCCTAATCATAAACCTAATCCTAAACCTAACCCTTAATGTAACCATAACCCTAACCCTAGCACTAACCATAACAGTAAGTCTAACCCTAAAAATAACCTTAACCCTAAACTTAACAATAACTACAGCCCTAACTATAACTGAAACCTTAACAAAAAGTAAAACCATACCTGTAACCATCACTAAATCTAACCCTAACCATAACACTAAGCATAACCCTAAAACTAACCTTGAACCTAACCCTAAAACTAACCCAAACACTAAAGCTAAGCCTTACTGTAGCTATAAAATTAAACATAACTGTAACACTAAAACTAATGCTAATACTAATCATAATGCTAACTCTTAGTATAAACCTAATTGTAACACTAACCATGATCCCAACCATAACTGAAAACCTAACATTAACTATAACACTGACTGTAACCGTAAACCTAACCCTAATACTTAACCTAAAACTAAATGTACCAGTAAACCTAACTTTAATTACACTAACAATAAATGTAAGCCTAACCATAACTAAAACCCTAACCCTAATCCTAACCATAACACTAACCCTAAACCTGACCCTAACTGTAAACCTAAACCTTACCCTAATCGTAACCAAAACCCTAACCTTACACTAATTGTAACACTAAGCCTAACCCTAACTCTAACCCTAACCCTAAACTTAGCAATAATTACATACCTAACTGTATCCCAAACCTTAACCCAAAGTGTAACTATAACTATAACCATGTCCTTAACCCTGTACCTAATCCTAACACTAAACTTAATCCTAAAATATACCTTTACCCTAACCCTAAACCTAACCCTAAGCCTGACCGTAACCATAATTCTAAAGTTAACCATAACCCTAAAGCTAATATTAACACTAAATATAACACTAAACCTGAGTGTAAACCTAAACGTAACCCTAAACTTAACCCCAAATGTAACCATAATGCTAACACTAACCCTGACACTAAACCTTATCATAAATCTAACCCTAAACTTAACAGTAAACCTAACCCTAACAGTAACTATAATCCTAATCCTAACCCTAACACTGAACCTAATCCTATCCGTAAACAAACCTTAACCCTAACCCAAAAAGTAACCCTAACCCAAACTGAAACCCTAAACATAAACCTAACCATAACCTCACCCTAACCATAACCCAAAACTTAACTCAGATCTTCACCCTAACCTTAAAAGTAACCCTAACTGTAACACTACCCTAGACTTAATCCTAACCCTTACCGCAACAATAACCCTAACAGTCACCCTAAACCTAAAACTAAGTATAACCCTAAGCACAATGACAATAACCCTAATCCTAAATATAACCATAAGCTTAACACTAATCCTAAATGTAACACTAACACTGACCCTAAACTTAACATTAAACCTATCCCTAACCCTAACCCTAACAGAAACCATAAACCTATCCATAACCATAAACCTAACCTGAAACCAAACCTTAACCAGAATAATAACCATAGCCATAACCCTAACCCAGCCCTACACATATCCCTAATTCTAACTCTAACCCTGACACTAAAAGTAACCCTAACCCTAACTGTAACCCTAAACATAACTCTAACCTTAAAGCTAACCCTAAGCCAAACCCTAACAGTAACCCTAAACCTAACCCTAACCATAAAACTGACCTTAAATATAACCCTAACCCTAACCATAATGCTAACACTAACCGTAAACTTGACCCTAACCCTAACACTAAATGTAACAGTAACCCTAACCCTATCTCTAACTATTCTTTAAAGTAACCCGAAACCTAACCATAATCACAACTCTTACACTAAGGCTAACACTAACCATAACCCTAACAATAACAATAACCCTAACAATAAATGTAACCATAACCATAAGCCTAACCATAACTCTACACATAAAGCTAATCTTAACACTAACACTAAGCCTAACCCTAACTCTAACCCTAAACATAATCCTAATCCTAACCATAACAGTAGCCCTAAAACCAACCCTAACACTAATTTTAAACCTGACACTAACCACAAACTAACACTAATTCTAACCTTAACCCTAACCCTAACTCTAACCATAAACCTAAGTAATAATAACTAACTGTAATCATTAACCTAACCCTAACTAAAAGCGTAAACCTAACACTACCCTAACCCTAACAGTAACATTTACCCTAACACTAACTGGAACCCTACCACTAATCTTAACCCTAACCTTTAGCCTAAAAAGTAATCTTAAGCATAACCCTTAGCCAAAAGCTAACTCTAGCCATAACCCTTACCGTAACCCTAACACTAACTATAACCCTAACACTAAACCTAAACATAATCACAGCCCTATCTGTAATGCTAAACCTAACCCAAAGTTTAACCCTAACTGTAACAGTGTCCCTAACCCTATCCCTAAACTTAAACCTGAACGTAACACTAACTCTAAACCTAACACTAACCATAGACATATTGGTAACCCTAAACATAACCCAAATTTTACATGTAAGCCTAAATCTAACCATTTCTGTAATGCTCTCCCTAAACTTAACCTTAACCCTAAGCATAAACCTAACTCTAGCACTAACCTTAACCCTAACCATAACACTACCCCTAATTCTAACCCTAACTCTAACAATAAATCATCCTAATCCTAAGCATAACACCAACCTAACTCTAAACCTAACCCTAAACATAAACTTAACC
Source organism: Octomys mimax (assembly GCA_002564305.1). Taxonomy (NCBI): domain Eukaryota; kingdom Metazoa; phylum Chordata; class Mammalia; order Rodentia; family Octodontidae; genus Octomys; species Octomys mimax. The sequence goes on along the minus strand of NDGM010336412.1, from coordinate 9,331 downwards.
CTAACCATAACACTAAAACTAAGCCTAACTCTAAGCCTAACAATAACCATAAGCCTAAACCAATTCCTAAATCTAATCCTAACTGTAAACCTAGTTGCAATCCTAAAGGAAACTGTAACCATAACCTTAACACTAAACCTAACACTATAACCTAAATGTAACCTTAACACTAATCCTAACTTTAAACTTAACCCCAATCCTAGGCATAAGTGTAACCATAACCTTAAACCTAACCATAACCGTAACCTTAACCTTAACACTAACCATAACCATAATGGTAATCATAACCCTAACACTAAACTTAAACCTAACCTTTAAAATTACCCTTACTCTAACCATAACCTAAACTCTAAACATGACCCTAACACTTTCCGTAGCACTAACACTAACCCCCATCCTAACTATAACCATAAACCTATGGCTAAACCTGATACTAACAATAACTTTTAACCTAACCGTAACACTAACCATAGCACTAAAAATAACCATAACCCTAACTGTAAACCTAACCCTAACCCTTTAATTAAACCGAACCCTAAACTTAAACATAATTCTAATCCTAACCCTAACACTAAGCGTAACAATAACAGAAACCTAACCCTAACTATAACCCTTACCATACATCTAACCGTAACCTGAAAGCTAATCCTAACACTAACCATAACCGCAACCCTAACCCTAGCCCTAATGCTAAGCCTAATGCTACCCATAACCATAACAATAACAGTTATCTTAACTCTAACCTTAACTCTAAGCATAACCAAACCACTAAAACTGACACTAACCATAACCATAAACCTAAATGTAACCCTAGCCCTAATCTTAACCGTAACTGTAACACCAACTGTAATCATAACCCAAGCCCTACCCTAACCCTAATAGTAACACTAACGCTAACCTTAACCATAAACCTAACCCTAAGTCTTAGCTTAACAAACCTACTCCTAAATATAAAGCTAACACAAAACCTAACCCTAACCCTAAAGCTAAAACTAAACTTAGCCCTAACCCTAACCGTAACACTAACAATAACCTTAAATATAAACTTAACATTAAATGTAATCCTAACCATATCCCTTACCCTAAACCTAACATGAATCCTAACCACAGCCATACATGTAAACCTAATTTTAACTCTCACACTGATTCTAAGTATAACCCTAACCCTAAACCTAACCATAATCCTAAACCTAAAAATATCCTTAAACTTAACCCTAATGCTAACCATAAACCAAAACCTAAGCTTAAGCATAAACCTGACTCTAAATATAACGCTAAGCCAAACCATAACAATAGTACTGATCCTAAACCTAACACTAAACGTACATCTAACCCTAAACCTAACATTAACACTAATACTAAACATAACCATAACACTAACACTATTCCTAACTCTAACACTAAACGTTACCCTAAATCTAACCGTAAACATAACCATTACCCTAAGGCTAATTATAACCTTAACCCTAACACTAACGATAATCTTAAATATAATACTAATCTTAACCCTAGCTAGAGTCCTAACCATAACTCTAACACTAACAATAAACCTAACCTTAAAACTAACCCAAACCATAACCATAAGTCTGACCATAACTATAACATGAACTGTAAACATAACCCTAAGTGTAACCCTAACCTTAACACTAACCCTGACCACAAACGTAACTGTAACCCTAACACTAACCATAACATTAACCCTACTGAAACCCTAATTCTAACCCTAATCCTAACTCAATCCTAACTGTAACCATAACCCTAATCCTATTCCTAACACTAATCATAACCATAACTTTAACCCTAAAATTAACCATAACCATACCCCTAAACCTACACCTAATTCTAACTCTAACACTAACCATAAACACAACACTAACCTTAACGCAAACTGTAATCATTAAAGTAATCCTAATCCTAATCCTAAACCTAAATCTAAACCTAACATAACCTTTAAGATAAGCATAACTCTAATCCTAAACTTAACACTATCTGTAGCCCTTGCCAGAAACCTAGACTAACCCTAACCCTAACTGTAATCATAACCTTAACCCTAATAGTAACCCTAAACTTAACTGCAACCCTAACTGTTAGGCTAAACCTGCCAGTAACACTAACCCTAACACTAACCTTAATGGTCACCCTAAGCCTAAACCTAACCCTAAGTGTAGAGATAAATCTAACCCTAACCCTAACCATAACACTCTCTAAACTTAGCCATAACTGTATCCCTAAACATTACCCTAACCCTAAACTTAAACCTAAACCTAAAACTAATCTAACCCTAACCTTAAGAATGATCGTTACCATAACAGTAACCATAACTCTAAACTTAACATTAACACTAACCGTAGTACTAACCCTAAGTGTAAATCTAACTGTAACCCTAATGCCAACCCCAACCATAACTGTAACCCTAACACTAACCATAACCATAAGCCTAATCCTAACACAAACATGAAACCTAATAATTACGATAACCATAATCCTAAGCTTAAAACACTAAACCTTACCCTAAATATAAACTTTACCCTAACCCTAACCCTAACTGAAACCTTACCATAACTATAACCCTAACTGCAGTCATAACGATAAAACTAACCCTGACAGTAATGCTCACCCTAACTGTGATCCTAACCCTAATCATGATAATAACACTAACCAAAACCATAACCCTAACTGTAACCCTAAACCTAAACCTAATCCTAACTGTAACTATTACCATAACCCTAATGGTCACCCTATACCTAACAATAACCCTAACCCTAACTTTAACCTTAACCCTAACCCTAATCCTAACCATAACAGTAACCTCAACACTAACACTAAACGTGGCCCTAAACATAACCCTAACACTAACCATAACCATAAAGTTAACTCTAACCCTAACCATAACAGTAACCATAAACCTATCCATATACATAAACCAAGCGAGGTCCCTAACCCTAAACCTAATCATAATTGTAACCCAAAGCCCAACCTAGCCCTACACATATCCCAGTTGCTAATGCTAATCCTGACTCTAAACGTAAGCCTAAAACTGACCCTAACCCTAATTGTATCCCTAAGCCTAACCCTAAATTTAAACCTGACGCTAAGTGTAACCCTAAACCTAACTTTAAGCATAAACCTGACCCTCAAACTAACCCTAACCACAAACCTCTCCAACCCTAATCCTAAGAATAATCATAAACTAGACCCTCACCCTAACCCTAACACTGACCATAAATGTAACCCTAACCCAACCCAAACTCTAAACCTAAAAGTAAACCTAAACCTAACCATAACCATAATCCTTACCCTAACATTAAAACTAACCATAAGTCTAAACCAAACCATAAACCTAACCCTAAATGTAACCATAACACTATGCCTAACCCTAACCCTAAATGTAACACTAACCTTAAAACTAAGGTTTAAGGTTAAACTAAGCTTAACACTAACCCCAAATGTATACTAGCCCTAACCATAGCCGTAAACCTAACCCTAACCCTAAAGCTAACCCTAACTCTAACCTTAACCCTAAATAACAATGAGTCTAAATTTAATAGTAAACCTAACTGTAAGCGTAAACCTAACTCTACCCTAAACCTAAAAGTAACACTTACCCTAAACCTAATGAGAAACCTAACCCTAACAGTAAACCTAACTCTAAGCCTATCCATAACCCTAAGCATAACCCTTAGCCAAAACCTAACACTAACCGTAGCCCTAACACTAACCCTAAATGTAAGCAAAGCCCTAATAGTAACACTAAACTTTACCCAAAGTGCAACCCTAACTGTAAACATGTGCATAAACCTAACCCTAATAGTAAACCTAAATGTAACACTAATGCTAACCCTAACATTAAAATTAACCATAACCGTAAACCTAAATGTAACTCAAATTCTAAATGTAACCCTAAACTTAACCTTACACATAAACCTCACACTAATCTTAACCCTAATCCAAACCATGAGCCTAAACCTAACTTTAACCCTAATCCTAAATTTAACACTACCCCTAACCCTAACCCTAAGCATAAATAAATCTAATCCTAACCATACTGACTATAACCCCAAACATAACTGTAACCCTAACCCTAAACCTAAACTAAATATAAATCTAACCTTAACCATAACACTAACAGTAAGCCTAACTCTAAAACTAACATTAACTGTAACCCTAAAACTAACCATAACCATAAGCCTAACTATAAACTTAAATGTAACCATAACCGTAACCTTAAACCTAAGCCTAACCCTAAAGGTAAATGTAACCCTAAATCTAACCCTAACCATAAACTTAAGCCCAACCCTAAGAATAACTGTAAACATAACCCTAAGCCTAAACCTAACCATAACCATAACTCTAACACAAAACTTAGCAGTAAACATAACCATAGAACTAACCTTTACACTAACCGTAAGCTAAAATCTAAACATAAACATACCACTTTCCATAACACAAACACTAAACCCAATAGGAACCCTAACTATAACCCTATGGCTAAACCTAAACCTAACCATAAAACATTCCCTAACTCTAATCCTATCCATTTCCCTACAAATAACCATAACCCTATCAGTAAACTTAATTTTAACTCTAACACTAAACCTAACTCTAAACTAAACCATAATCCTAATCCTAACCCTAAAACTAACTGTAACCATAACTGTAACCCTAACTCTAACACTAACCCTAAACATACACCTAATCAAAATCCTAACCCTTACGCTAACTACAACCCTAAGCTTAACCATAACCACAATGCTAACCCTAACTGAAACCCTAAATGTAACCTTAAACCTAAAGTAACACTAACCATAGCCATAAACGTAATACTAAAGGTCACCCTAACCGTAACCCTAATTCTAAGCAAAACCCTAAAACTTACCCTAAACCTAACCATAACCCTAAAGCTAACCTTAACCATAACCTTAACCCTAAAGTTAAACTTCACCCTAACACTAACCACAACCCTAACCCTAAATGTAAACTTAAATCTAATATTAAACATAACCCTAACCATATCCCTAACCCTAAATATAACCCTAACCATAACTGCAGCCCTAACACTAAGTCTGACTGTAAACATAATGCCAACCCTAACTGTAACATCAACCCTAACCCTAACCCTAACTGTAACCATAACCATAATCCTAAAGCTAACTGTATCTTTAACCATAATCCTAACACTAACACTAACTGTAAATGTAACCCTAACTGTAAATGTAAACGTAATCCTAACCCTAACCCTAAACGTAACCTGAATCATAACTGAAACCCTAACCATATCCACAAAGCTAAACATAATACTTACCCTAACTGTGGACCAAAACATAGCCCTAAATCTAAACATAAACCCAGTCCTAACCATAAACCTAAACCAAACCCTAATAGTACATGTAACACTAAATATAAAACTAAATTTAACAGTAACCCTAACCCTGACCCGAACCCTAAACTTAAACAAACCCTAACCCAAAACCAAAGCACATCCCTAACTGTAACTGAGGTCCTAACACTAAACTTAACACTAACCCTAGCCCTAACTCGAAATAAGCCTAACCCTAACCATATCCACAATCCTAACAGTAACCCTAAACCTAACCCTAACCGTAACACTAAAACAAGTCCTAACACTAACTGTAAACATAAACCTAAACTTAACCATAAGCCTAACCCTAACCCTAACCCTAACCCTAACCTTATCCCTAATCATAATGTTAACACGAAGCATAATCCTAGCCATATCCATAAACCTAACCCTAACCCTTACCCTAACTAGAAATGTAAACCTAACCCTAACACTAAACGTAGCACTAACACTAAGCATAAACCTAACCATATCCCTAATCCTAACCCGAACCCAAAACACAACGCAGACATCACTCTAACTGTAATCATGTCCCTAACCCTAACAATAACCTTAACCCTAAATGTAACACTTACCCTAACTGTAAAACAAAATAACCATAACCATAATCCTAACTGTAACCCTAAAGCTAAACATAACCCTAACCCTAAGAAATCCATAATACTTACCCTAAACTTAATACTAACCCTACCATAAACCTAACCCTAACCTTAACCTTAAACCTTACTCTAACCCTCACCATAAATAAACCTAACCCTAATGATAAGTTCAACCTTAAGAGTAACCTTAAACCTAAAAATAACCCCATCTCTAAATCTAAAAAATCATAAATGTAATCCTAACCACAGTCCTAACTGTAGCCATTATGCTAATCTTACCAAAACCCAACCGTAACTGTAACCCTAACCCTAGTAGTACCTGTGACCCTAAAACTAACAATAAACTTAACTGTAACCCTACACCTGACTCGAATCCTAACCATAACCATAACCCTAACCCTAAACCTAACCATAACCGCAACCATAATCATAACCACAACCCTAACCCAAAGTGTAACCCAATCTGTAACCATGGCCATAAGTGTAACCCTAACCTTAACTCTAAATACAACAGTAACCATACCCATAACAATAACCTTAACTGTAAAAATAACCATAAGAGTAACCCTAACCCTAAATATAACACTTACCCTAATCCTACTCATAACACTCACCCTAAACTTAACCCTAACTATAAATAATAACCTAACCATAACCATAACCATAACCATAAACTAAACATGTACCCAAAACCCTAACCCTAAATAACCCTAACCCTAAACATAACCCAAATCCTAAGCATATACCTAAACCTGGACCTAAATCTAACCCTAAACATAGCACTAACATTAGGCCTAACCCTAACCCTAACAGCAAAAGTGACCATAATCCCAATTCTAACTTTAACCATAACCTTAACTGTAACCCTAACCTTAACTGTAATGCTAACTCTAAACCTAACACAATGTAACCATATACCTAACCCTAACCATAAACCTAACATTCACCCTAAATCTAACTGTAAACTTAACTCTAAAACTAACCTCAAATGTAACTCTAACACTTACCCTAAAATCCTACCCCAACCCTAACACTAACTGTAAACTTAATCGTCACCCTAGCCAAAATCTAACTCTAAGCTTAACCATAAAATTAACTCTCAACCTAAGCTTCTATGTAACCCTAACTCTAACAGTAAATGTAACCCTAACCCTAACTGTACCCCTAAACATAACTCAGAGCCTAAACCTAACCCTTACAATAACTCTTATTCTAACCCTAACCCTAACTGTTGCTCTAACGTTAACCAAAACTATCGCCTTAAACCTAAATGTAAGCTTATTAAAAGCCCTAAAACTACCCCTAACACAAGCCCTTACTGCAGCCCTAACCCTAACCCTAACCCCAACCTAACCTTAACTGTAACCTCTACTGTGAACATACCATAAAGCTAAGTGTGACATAACCCCAAACGTAAATGTATCCCAACCCTTATCCCAACCATTATCCCAACCCTAACACTTAAACCTAAACCTAAATCTAACTATAACTCTAAACTTAAGCACAATCCTAACACTAAGCATAACACTAACCTTAACCTTAACTATAACTGAAACCATAACCATAACCCAAAAATTAACCCTAACTCTAACCCTAAGGGTAACTGTAACCCTAACCATAACTGTAAGCATAAACTTAACTTTAATCCCAACCATAACTGTACCATCACATAGTACTAAACCTCAATGTAATTCTAAACATAACCTAACTGTAAATGGAACCCTAACCCTAACTCTAGCCTAAATGTAACCCTAATCCTATCCATAATGGTGAGCTTAACCCTAACCCTAATCCTAAATATAATCTTAACCCTAATTGTAAAACTAAACATATCCCTAAGCCTTACTGTAACACTAACCATAACCACAGTCCTAACTGTAACTCAATTTCTATACGTAACACTAACACAAAACATAAACCTAACCCTAATACTAACACTAACAGTAGCCATAACCATAACCCTAACTCTAACCTTAACCCTAATCTTAACAATAGACCTAAACCTAATTGTAAATACAAACCCTAACCCTAACCCTGTCACTAAACATAAAACCCTAAGAATAACCCTAAACCAAATTCTAAAAATAAAGTAACCCTAACAATAAATCTAACACTAATCCTAACCATAAACCTAATCCTAACCATCATCTTACCCCAACCCTAACAATAACCCCAATTGAAACTAATTAATCTAACCTTAATCCTAACCATAACCCTAATCCAAACCTTAACAGTACCATAACCCGAAACTAAACACTAAACCTAACTCTATCCATAACCCTAACCCTAACCCTAAACTTAACCGTAAATGTAACCCTAACCCTAAATGTACCCCTAAAAATAAGTGTAACCCTAACCATATGTCTAACCCTAACCCTAACTGCAACAATAATAAAAACCCTGATTCTAACCATGACCCTAATCCTAATAGTGAACATATCCCTAGCACTACCCCTCACTCTAACAGTACCCGTAACTCTAACCATAACCCTAACACTAAAAATATAACCCTAACTCTAACCTTAAATGTAAATCTTACCCTAACCCTAATGCTAACTGTTACTCTTAAACCTAACCCTAATCCTAAAGCTACCCATTAACAGAACCCCAACCTAACCCTGACCCTTACCATAACCTTAACCCTAACTATAATCATAACCAAAAATGCAACTGTAATCATAACCTGAAAGCTAACAATAATCATAACCCTAACTTTAACCCTAACTGTAACCCAAACCCTAACACTAACCATAACACTAACTCTAACCCTAACCTAAAATCGAATGGTAACCCAAGGCCTAAACATAACTGGAACGCTAACACTAAACCTAACCCTAAACCTAACCCTAAATTTAAACATAATCATAACCTTAAAGATAATGTTAACCCAAATCATAGCATTTACCCTAACCCTAACCATAACACTAAGGCTAAACATAACCCTAACCCTAACTTTAACCCTAACAATAATCCTAACCATAATCCTAACCATAAACCTAAGCCTAAACCTAACCAAAACATAATCTTTACCCTAACATTATCTCTAACCATAAACCTAACACTAACCATAACTGTAACCCTAAACCTAATCCTAAGCCTAAACATAACCCTAACCCTAACCATAACTCTAACCCTCAATGCAGGCCTAAACACAATTCCTAAACATACCCATAACCCTAACTGTAAAAGAAACCCTACACTAAACCTAACCATAACTCTTACCTAACAGTAGCCTAAACGTCACCCTAACACTAACCATAACCCTAAGCATAACCATCACACTAACACTAACAGTAACCCTAAGCCTATCAATAAGCAAAATCCTAAACCTAACTGTAATATTGACACTAACTCTTAACCCTAAGCCTAACAC